>VDFB02338766.1:0-26045 GCA_007258455.2 Sequoia sempervirens | reverse complement strand
CAAGTCAAAATGCAAAGATTTAAAGAATTAGAACCAAAGAATAGATCAAACCCTCCATAAACTGAAAATCCAAATGTGTGCGCATGAGTTCATTTCCCTCCTTAAGTTACTACAAAACCAAGTTCAGTCAAGTCAGGCTATGTAAGGATTCTAACTTCAAAGGCAACCTGGATAGGGCCTCGCTGCCAGTCAGGCGTCCATAGCCCTGATGAGGTTATCGTTGTGATTCCCCTAAACATAGCTCTATTGCCAGCCAGGCGTCCATAGCCTCGGTAGAGATATTTAGGCACCCCTAATAAGTTGAATGTATTCTTTTGATTTTCAATATTTTTTTTTTCTTTCTCTTGATATTCAATGTATGTCTCTTTCATTTCAACTTGTGAACAATGAAGCTCACACTCAGGGATGAGAACCACAGTGGCGCTGAAGCAAAAATAGGATTTTCACTTGACAAGACTTCACAAGGATTCCTATAGTGACATCAGGATTCTTAAGATATATGAGAGATATAAGATTTCAGAGTACTTCAAATTCAAATCAAAGCCAGTGATCAATCTTCTATAGATCTGACATTAAGACTGTTGGCAATAGCGAAGATTTCAACCATCCTTTCAAGATGCAAGACTAAAGTTGACCCTAAGAAATACTTAGAACAATTCCAGAGAAGATAGATTTTCCATGTCGGTGCAACACATCCAGGCGAAAATAGAGAAACCCCAAAAACAAGAGCCAAGAAAAACAACAAAACAAACCAAAAGAAAACCTAAACTAACCACAACAAACTAATTCTAAAGAAATTTATCCTAACTATGTTCAAAAGACTCATAACCACTCATCATCAGACAAAGCGAACTGAGACCCACCCCTACTTGACTCTTCAAGGCATGAATAAGCAACAAGGTGATGGTAGCAGTCCTCAAAAATGCAAATTTATCTTTATACTCAGCAAAATAAACCTCAAAAATATAGCACTCAAACTCAACCTCACAATTAGGAATAATCAATAACTGAGGTGACTCATTAGGACCATGATTAATCCATATGCAAGCTGCCTTTCCTAAATTCCCATAATCAAATTGATAAGATTCAGAATTCATAGCAAGGAGAGAAACAACCTGATTTTGTATTGTTGTAGACTGAATGTGGTCTCCAGCATCCGGCACTTGTAAAAGGTTGATATCTATGTCATCAGGAGGTCTCAACTGATGATGAAATATCCCTCCTTCTTCATGAGGGAACAATGTTAAAAATGTAAAAGCCTCATCATGCATAGTAACTTCCCCATCATGATGTTTGTCAGGAGGCCTCATAGACTGATCTTCAAGTACATCTTTACCTAAAGTAGGATGATCAAGCTCATTAGTGATGGGTGCAACATTGTTATTCTCAACATCATTTGGGTTTTCCTACACATCCATAGCCACCTTGTCATTAATACATAAAATATGTGAATTTTCTTTACTGAATTCATCAACAGAATGTGATGAGCAAAAGGACTCCCTGAATTCCTCCCCTATTGGCATTTGTTCTGGCTCTGGATTGCAACTGTAACCCTCAGGAAAAGTAGCTTCTTTACTCATAATATCAAATCCCACAATTTTCTCCAAGGGACATTCATTAGCAATCTATTGAGGCTCCTCAATCAAAAGCTCATCCTCCTCTAGGACTGCCTCAACATTAACTGCCATGACCTTCTCTGATCCAATTCTAGTTGACTCTTCTACTAGACATTCACCAGTAGCTTGTTGAAATTCCTTCATTGGAGGAAGCCTACTCTCTGTAATTTGATGTATATCCTCCGTATGATCCGACAACCATACTTGCTCTTGTACCTCCTATGTTGATTCTTCCAAAGCTTCAACACTGTCAGATTTATGGATAGGCATTTCATATAACATGAGGATTTCCTCAGTCTCCCATCCTTGAGGGTCAACTGTCAATACATAATTTCCCAAGCTTGTTTTAGACAGGAATACCTCCTTAAAAGTATTCGCATCAACCTCGCCTGAAGTACCCTTTTGTTTAGTAAGCATATCATTTTCAAGAGACCCTAGTACTACACCTCTAATGGTAGGATCCTTTAACAACTCATGAGCAGAGAGAGTTACTTTGACTTTCTTGATTTCTTTGACCACATACTCTCCTATTTGCTCTGTAGTCATGGTAGAACAGTTTTCCTTAGAGCTAACTATCAATTCATCCCTGCTACTTTCAATGCTTCCTCCTTTATTAGCATCAGACTGTCCTCCATTTATGAAATGTTGAGTAGACACATAATGGAATGCTTGAACTTCTTTAGTTGTATACTCTTCTTCATCTAGTGGGCCATTATCATTCTCCTCATTACCTCCAAAAGGTTGAACTATAGATTCTCCATTGTGTACATAACCTGTTTCAACACCTTTATCCTGTTCTTCTTCTGGTTCATTCTCTTCACTTCTTGGAAACGGGACATGATTCACCACCATAACTAATATGTCATAAGGATTAGATTATATTATCTCCAGCCTACTCGAACTATTGCTGGCATGTTGAACCTTCTATTGGAAAATAGATGCAGCAGTCTGGAATTCTTGAAAGTCTGATTCAGAATGTTGAGTAGTGTTATGAAGCCTACACCATCCTGAAAGAGCCGTTTTTTCCAGATAAACTTCACTATATTTCTCCTGATTGTTTGGATGATCCAGAAAGATTAAGGCTCCTCCATTATTCTGAAGTGGTGGCTACCTTCCATGATTTCTATCAAGATGTTGTTCTCTATCAAAGTTTTTCCCTTGAGCCTGCATCATACCCATGTTGCTTTGATCATAATTGAACTGAATCTCCCTTTGGGCCACCTGGGATTGATAGTTCTGGTCCCTTAGGTAGGTGACTTCGGTGTTCAACTTTTCAACTAGCTCTGTGAGTGCATCTAACCTCTCCTTGTCTACACTGCTTGATGGAGGAACAATACCAGTTGAATTCTACATATAACAAGTATGTGATCCATGGTTCAAGGGTTGATTAAATATCTCAGAGTTCTACAAATAACTAGGTATATTAGCTTGCTGGTGAAAGTATACAGGTTGGCTCATATTTGGATGGTAATTTGGCATGAATGCAGCTTGACAAGGATGACCTAGGTGTGAAACCAAGGGTGATTGAGGGACTAAACTCATCATAGGTGTTTGGATAGCCAAGGGTCTAGACAAGTGTTGTTTCAAATTTGTACTCACCTTACCAGCCACTTCATAAGCTTCAAATAAGCTACCAGGAGGGTTCACTTTCCATTTGATGAAAGTAGATGTTAAACTATCCAAAGCTTCGTAATAAACCTCCCTGGAAGACGCATCATCTACAACATAAGGGGGTTGCAACCTAGCATAAGCCTTATGAAATCTATTATTAAAAGCCACTATTGGTTCATTTGCCTCCCTCTTGATTCCAGTAAACTGCAAAAGTAACTCATTAGCACTGATTGGGATCTTAAATTTCTGTAAAAACACAGTCTCTAGCTGAAGCCAAGTAGTGATAGATCCAGCAGGAAGATGGTTATACCAACAAAATTCTTCATCCCAAAGGGAAAATGGGAAACGTCTGCATGCAACATCCTCATGATTAATTCCCCTATCCTTAAGGGTAGTCTTAAAAATCCTAATATGCTCCTCTACAGTCCTTTTTGGATCATTGACATGGAATTTTGAGCAAAAGTGTTCAGGGTTTTTGGGCATGACATTCTAAACAGCGAAACTTAGGGGAGATGGGTTGGTTTCTAGGAAATCCATTGGTGGAGGTGGGGGTGGTAATGGCTGATTTATGATTGGCTGAGGTTGTGGAACAGTAATTTCCTCAGACTCAGATGAACCTGATGAAGATGGGGATGATGGAGATGTGGGAGGTGGATGGGATGATAATGATGATGATTCTCCCCTTCTTTTGGTCCTTCTTGACCTAGTAGGGTCTGGTAATTCCTGAAACTCTTCCTCTCCTAGAGCAGATCTTGTTCTTCTTCTAAATCTCTCAGGAGAGATGGCATTCAAAAATTGATCTAGCTTGCTTATTCAGGGCCCTCCTTCTAGCACCAGTTCCTGTTGATTGTGTTTTTTGCACAGCAACAACCCAGATAGAATATGATATCCTATCTCTCTTGAAAGGTAAATCTCTATTAGCAAGCCTCAAGAGATAACCCCAAGGTATCTAATGTCAAGTCTTGACAGTGCATAAACAACTTAGTAACAAAATGTGAAAATGCTGGTAATCACAATGGGACCTTACTACAAGAAAAATACTGAATCGAATTTATCAGATCTAACCATTTGATGATACTTCAATCCTAGATTTAACCCAATAAATCAAAGAAACAGCAAAAGATAAGGGTTTCAAAGAGATTTCTAAATTTAATACTACTCCTAAGACTAAAAATGAAAATGACCAACACTCGAAATGGATCAATCCCTCAAAACCGGGTAATTGTAAACATAACTATCATCATCAAGTGGTGTAAACATCCCAATTTTCAATTGTTCTAGACTCAAATATTTGGGAGAAATCTTCCTTCATTTAGTCATAATTTCAAAGGAAATGATACATTGTAGACACCAACTAGGGTATCATAAATTCCTTTGTTTATAAATCTTCTTAACACCTTCGCCTGATCTGCAATGCTTCATACCACTCCCATGGCTTGACAGCTCTAGATGAAGGAAGAATCCCATCACATGAGACCTGTCTGGCATATCAAATGTTTGGGCAATGGAGACAGGGTTGAGATTAGCAACAACTCTCCCTTGAGGACCAATAATCCTTTGCGTATCACTATCATAGTGCCTTGCACACTCCAGGACCAGCTCATAACACTACACCATAGAAGAGAAACCAGCAACATGTGATAAGCTTGATTCCATCATTCTTCTAGCCACCAAAGGAGAATCCTCCATTGACATCCTTGCTTTAAATTCCTCATAATCCCAGAGGCCAACATTTGTATTAGTCACTTCTGACCAAACAGAACTGATCTTACTCTCAGGGACCTTGCTCTTAATGTCCAGCTTTAATCCTCTCTCATTAGACAATGAAGACTCAAATGTCATTTCTTGCTTGATTTAGCCCTGCATCATGGAAATCATAGTAAAACCATAGAAAGAGTCATGTTAATCCATCAAACAATTCATTAGAATTCATCTCATATATAGTCATATATAAGTTATTAAATCTCATATGAAATGATCAAATTTGGGTTTCTAAGACCATCCATGACCACAAAGAGGAATTTCTCAGAAATTCTAGACCACTTGATTCCAATGAATGACTAAGAAACACTCCACTTAATGAAAGGCGTGAGCACCCAGGGCCTTCAAGGAGCACTTCAAGGATCAGGAGTGTGCAGGAGTTAGGAGGACCTTTCAAACAAGTCAAAGCATCAATTATGACCTATTGGAGCCTATAATGGCATTTGGGATGAATAAATGTAATGAGAATGTTAAAAGTTCTAAGGTTCCTGATAAGGAATCTAGGTTAAAAATGCAATGTAAAGGGAAAATCATGTTCTAGGGGTTTGATTAGTGTTCTAATGCTTTAGGTTGGTCAAATAAATTTGGATATTGAAGGTCCAATAGTTTTTAGGTGATAGATTTTAATAAAATGTAAGTTTGCAATTTCAAATTTTTGAATTTTAGTTTAGGCGGGAAAGGGAGTTTTGAGAGTTTTAGAGTAAATTAAGCAATGTAATCAATCCAAATCGGTTGGATCAGTTGGAGAATGGGTTTATAACCCTAAAATGTTCATTTGTACGGAGGTTAGGTGATTGGTGAAAGCATTGTACGGACTGTTCTCAAAAAATACAACAAAATTTATGTTTTCTTGCAATTTTCTGTTTTTTTTTTATGAACCATTGAATCTTACTGAAGTTATCTGCATTTGGATGCTTTAGTAATTTGTATTTACATGTTTTAACACCACTCAAATGTTCTGATAAGGGAAATAGATCAATTCTTGCACGTTTTAATTGACTGTCCACAAGAAAAGTTCAGATTTTTCTCTGTTTTGAGAGTTCTAATGAAGGAATGATCCATTTCATGGAGTATTATTACTGAAAATCTATGAAATGGATCACATATGACATGTACCATACTGGAATAACAATATAAAGTGCAGGAAAGAAAAATCAAACGGTGTACACCAAGATTTCATTGTGGAAAATGCTTGAAGATGGAGGCTAGGGTGTAGCAGCAGAAGATTTTCCTTAATGAGGGGCATTTTTTTGAGTTTGGATCGACTAAATATGTTGTCCTAATGGTGTAGAGTCAATGAGCAAGTTCTGGAAGTGATTGGAAGGTTAGTTTCCAAGAAGCCCTAGTTTTTGAGGCAAGTTGAGGAGGGGTTTGTGTTGGAGCATGTTAGAGGTGTCATAGAGGTCTAAAAACTTTTATTCCTTGGTTTTGAGTCATTTTAGGAGACTGCTGAAAGTTTCATGGTCAGGGGTTGAGTTTAAAGAGGGGTTTCTTTGAAAAAGAGGGCTAATTAGGCCTAAATTTGAGGAAACAACAGATTTTTGATTGGTGTGCTCCAAAAAAAGTGCCATCAAGAATCTAGTATGTTATGTATCATCACAAACCACATCTAGTTCAATCATTAGTTTGGAGGTTCCTTTGGAAAGTTTGAGTGCAAAGTCAAAAAATCACCTCAGGAGGCCTAGTTGGGCTAGTGGCCTAGTTAAGGTGAAAAATTGGTTTTGTGTCTAAGTCAGAGGGTTGGGCTTTGAAATCATTCAAAACAAGTTTTCTTAAGTATCTTAAGGGTGTTCCAAGGGTTTGGGTCCATAAAGAGAGCATACAAGCGATTAGTGCATCATTAAGCCCTGTCTCCATTAGGGTGCCTGGGAGATAGCTTGAGATTGCAACCTTTAATCCTTGAAATCTTTGTGTTTCCTTAAAAATCCCTGACCCTCTACATCAGAGTGGTATCAGAGCAGTGAGTAGGTCCTTTAGGGATTGGAGAAACAACAATGGCACCAAAAAATCAATTGGCAAGAGAGTTGGAAGAGTTGAAGGAGATCTTGGAAAGGGAGAGAAGAGAAAGAAGGGAACAAGAAGCAGCAAGAGAGCAGGCCAGAGCAAGAGAAGAAAGACAATGGAGAAGAGAGAGAGACACTATGTAGGAAAGGATCAACAACCTTGAGAGGAGTAGGAGGAGAGAAGACCAAGAAGACCAAGAAACAATGATGAAGATGAAGAGCATGAGGGGTAAATCGTGAACAAATTTCAACATGAGATAGAGGACCCTAAGGAAAGGAGGTTACTGAGATTGTTGAAGGTAGTACAAGGTCATGGAGGGAAGAGTCACATAGACTTTCCTATCTATCAAGGGAAGATGGATAGTGAAGAGGTGTTGGGATGGCTTGATGCCTTAGAAAACTACTTTGAGTTTGAGGAGATGGATGAAGAGAGGAAGGTTAAGTTTGCTAAAACCAAGTTGAGAGGCACAACATTGACATGGTGGACTAGTTTCCAGAATGATAGGATGGCTAGAGGATTGGAAAGGTCTCTACATGGGCAAGGATGAAGAGTTTGGTCAAGGAGCAGTTCCTACCATCTGATTATACCATTCATGTGAAAAGGATGAGACAGAATTTAAAGCAAAAGGACTTGATGTTGATGTCCTATACTGAGCAATTTCACAAGCTTAGTATCGAGGAGGTTATGAAGAAGAGGATGAGAAATAGCCAGGTACATCAATGGCTTGAGGTACAATCTACAAGATGAGATTGGTTTGCATTGCCAAGGACATTGGGAGAATGTTTTCAGTTGGCCATTAGAGCAGAAGAAAAGGTGAAAAGGAAGCAAGAAAGATCAAACAATGGTGGAAGAGGAGGTAGTTCAAATAGGGGCAGAGGTAATAGAGAGCAAGGACAAGGCAGTAATGATAAGAGCAGCAATGACAAGGGTAAAGAGATATTTTATGATCAAAGAGGTGGATACACTCCTAGAGGAGGAGGTAGATTTGGACAAGGTAGAGGACCATTCACAGGTAGGTGTTTCAATTGCAATGAACCAGGGCATCCTTCCTTCAAGTGTCCTAAATGGGAACAAGCTGATAAAGGTAGAGAAAGGAGAGCTAACTTGGTGCAAGAAGAAGAAGATAAGGAGGAACCAAAAACATTTATGGCAGACCCTGTGACTGATGGTGAGTTTCTCGTGATCAAGCAAGGAGAAAGACTTCATCAAGAACCAAAGGTAACCATTTTCAAAACAAATTGTCTCAGTCATGGTAAGATCTGCAGATTGCTCATAGATTCAGGGTCACATAGCAATTTAGTTTCACTTGATATGATAACCAAGTTAGGGATTGAAACTTTTGATCATCCTACTCCCTACAAGGCCACTTGGGTAACTCAAGGACAACATGTAGAGATTGGTAAGAGAGCTTTTGTTGATTTCTCAATTGGTTCATATCATGATAGGGTGCTTTGTGATGTCATTCCAATGACTTGTGGTCATATTATCTTGGGGAGGCCATGGCAGTATGTTAGAAGGACATTGCATGATGGATTTCTTAACACATATTTGGTTCACAAAGGAGATGTTAGATATCAGTTGGTTCCTTTACCTTTGGAGTAGTCTAATGATAGTTTTGTGATTTGTTTTGAGAAGAGTTTGCAGGTGAATAAGCAGGGTGAAACAGGGGAAGGCATTGGTAAGCTGAAAAACAAGTTGCAGGCTTGAAGAAAGTTTGTCTGAAACAAGTGATGTCTAGGAGTTGACATGATGTTTTTCATCACAATCCACACCTGAAACAACCATTAGATTGGAGGTTCATTTGCAAAGTTTGAGGAAAAAGTCAAGAATCCATCACCAAAGGCCTAATAGGGCTAGAAGGCTAGTTGAGCAGCAAAAGTGAGTTTTGTTCAAAACAGAGGGTTAGGGCTTGAGAACCTTTTGAGTCAAGTTTGGTTAAGTCCTTTGAGATCATTTAAATGGTTTGGAACCATAAGGGAAACAATTAAGTCTTGTGTGCAAAGTTGAGGCCTTATCTCCAGGTTGGTGCCTAGTTGAGAGATTGAGAAGTGAAACATTGTTATTCTTGTTATCTGGTGTTTCTTGCAAAGATCCCCTAACCCTCTCGTGATTAGTTGGTTCTCAAAATATGAAGAGTATGCTAGTGGAAAGGTGTATCTAGGTGATGATTCTCACCTAGAGATCATTGGTGGTGGAAGAGTTAGGGTTCAGTTTCTTGATGGAAGGATAAAAGGAATTGACTAAATGCAAATAAAGATTTAAAAGAGGAATGAAAAACACATAAATAATAATAGTGAGAGACAATTTTTAACGTGGTTCACCGAAACTTGGGCTACATCCACCAACAAAGAGTCCAATATTATTATCTAGCAAATCAAACCGATTACAACCAACAATCCTTGCAAATCAATACCACTACAAATGCTACAATACAATATCAATGGAAACCCTAACCCTTAGTTGTTTTATCAAGATTTATATTGGTTAAAAAATAGGGTTTTTTTATGTTGGCCAATAGAAAAATAATTCCTAATGCCTTTATAAAATATAAAAGTCATTTGAGGTTTTAGGGGTGCTGCCCCTGAGCCCTCGTGGGGGTGCTGCCCCTCAACCCCACCCTGTATCGTGACAAGGATCATGCCAAGGGTGCTACCCCTGGACCTCGCAAGGGGCACTACCCCTTGACCCCATCTTGGGGGTGCTAACCCCAAACCCCCATTGAATAATTTGGGGGGGAAACCATGTCGATAAAAGGGGAAAATTTAAACTTCTAGTTTGATTAGGCTCCATATAACAACAAAGGGATAGGGGAAATATAGAACTTTGGATTAGCTAGAGCAAGTATATAAATTTTTTCCTAGAGAGGTTTAATATGGTGGATTGCAAGAAGTTAGTTGTTCCTGTGTTGCAAGGAATTAATTTTTTTTTGAATATTGTCCAAAATCTCCTACTGAGATGGAGGACATGACCAGGGTGCCTTATGAAAGTGCAGTTGGTAGTTTAATGTATGTAATGGTCTGTACTAGGCCAAACATTTCCCAAGTAGTGGGAGTGCTTAGTCACTTTATTACTAATCCAGGAAGGTCGCATTGGAATGCTGTGAAGAGAGTTTTAAGTTATTTGAAGGGCACTTTTAAGTACATCTTATGCTATCATGGTTACTCTACTGGATCTCAGAGTTCAGTTATCATTTTTGGATATGTGGATTTTGATTAGGCAAGGGACATTGACAACAGAAGATCCACCAGTGGATATGTATTCACATTGTTTGGTGGTGCAGCTAGCTAGATGAGCAAGCCATAGGTTGTAGTCGATTTATCCACTATTGAGGTTGAGTACATGGAAGCAACACATGCCTACAAGGAAGTCATTTGGCTTAGAATATTGTGTTCTAATGTTGGTTTTGATGTAGGGAAGATTGTTATTTGTTATGGCAGTCAGAGTGCCATTTTTTTGGCAAAAAATCCAACCTCCATGTCAGGATGAAACATATTGATGTGCAATACCACTTTTTTCGTGATATGGTGGAGGATGGAAAGGTTAGTCTAGAAAAATTTGATACTCTGGTGAATGTTGTTGATACATTAACAAAGCCTATGAGCACATATAAGTTCAAAGGGTGCACCAGTTCGATGGGCCTTAGGGCCTAGAATATTCAGTGACTTCATGTGTTGGAAGGGGTTCAATGAGTTCTTTGTCAAGTGGGAGAATTTTGAGAATGTATGTCTCAAAATCACTATTAAAACCATATATTAGTTGCCATAAAACTTAGACTTCCCAAAATTTTGCATTCAGTCTTTATCACAGTACCACGGGGTGCAACTAAGAGGGGTGCGAGCTGGAGGTGTTACTTGCCATCCTGCGACAATCTTCATTAGCTTGTGTAGGTGTGCAGGGTCATACTGCCACCCTACAACAAGTTGTTCATTGGTTTGAAATGGTGTGGTATAGAACCTACCATCTTGCGACATTCTGTGAGGAGGCTTGTAGTGGTGTTGTATAGATCTCGCTATCCCATGATAGTTTGTGAGGATGCCTATGATAGTGCGGGAGGAGTTCTAACTCGTGACCTTGTGATAGTTAGATGAGGGGTTTGCAGTATGGCGGCAGGCTGCGGCATAGCGGTAACCCACGACCCTGCAATGGTTAGTGGAGATAACTGTGGTGGAGTGGTATCGTGCAGTATGACAGTAATTGGTAGGGTGATGAAGGTTAAGTGCAACACTGTGACTATTCAAGTTGGTCTTGGCGGTATTGTGGTAAAATTGGTTAAGTTTGTTTGTGACCATTCAGATGATTTGGAAGTTGGAATGACGACTTTCCTATAACGCTTGTGAAGTATTTATGCAATGTTGTAGTGCACATGAATCTAAAGAAGTAAATATTAGAGTGAATGTAAGGAAATGTTGTCGGTTTCATTATGTGGATTAACACCTGAATGAGCATAGCTCTGTAACTTGTATGCAATATTCATTTTACTATAATACAAGAGATCTCTGCTTTGGTGTGTGGGTTTTTCTCTCATAAGGGTTTTCCCATGTAAATCCTATGTTAATGTTCTATTGTCTATTCATGGTTTTTATATGTGTATCTTAAATGAAGTGTAATTGCAAAGATTTAAATGGTTTATTTTCTAATCTCTCCTAGAGATTAGCATTAGGAAGGTATATTTCACACTCTGCTTTCCTTTCACTCCTGGGAAGGTCTAGTGCTTCAACTTTGTGAGCATCACCTAAATGCAATGAGTGCTAAGTGGAACATTCACTATCATGAGATATGGGTTCTTGTGAATCACTACTCATGAAACATGGGTCAATGAGTTTGAATCATAAAACTACATGGTTGAATCATAATAGAAATATCATAATTTGACACGCTGTGGAAAATACCTCCTACTTATCAATTGATGAACTAAAGTGACTCTATAATGAATGGTTCATAAGGCATAACACTTGCTGAAGGTTTTGCATATGAGTTTGCAAGCTAAGTGGGCTTAACCTTGGAGAAAACTCTAAGGTTAAGCGTGCTTGATCTGGAATAGTACTACCTCTAGGATGGGTGACCTCCTGGGAAAGCCCAGTGCTTCACCTCTATGAGCATTACCTAGATGCAATGAGTACTAAGTGGACCATTCACTATCATGAGAGATGGGTGTTTTTTATGAAATGTGGGATGGATGCTATCATATGACTTAGGACATAGAGCATACCCACTTTCCACCTACCACATTCAAGGGTAACCCTAGAGATCCTAATGCAAAGGAGAAAGAGATCTTGTAATAGGTATGTCCTAGGGGATGAAAGTAAACTAATGAGGGGTTCACCACCAAGTTTAGACTTGGAAAAGACAATGAAATGCAAAACCCTAATTGAATGTAATGCACTACAAAATGACCTAGAAATGCAAGTGAAACAAACAAAAAGCTACAGAAAGGAAGATGTGCACTTGGGAAATTGGAAATGACTAGAAGGAGCTCTGAAGCACTAGAAATTCTACTTTTAATGTTAAGTGGGACTCATTTTCCAAGCTGGGCGAATTAGTCTAGTTTTTGGAAAATTGTGCGGGAACATGAATCTGCCAAAAGTGTATCCGAATATGCAAAAATCTAAATTTTGATTGGAACTAAGGCTCTTTCACCAGAAGTGGAAAATTAGTCCAGTTAGGATTTTTCTGAAGCTTCAAAGTCTGGTCCTTCTCTCCTCTGTCTACTATGTCCTTCCTAATTGATTTCTAGATCTGAAACCTTGATTTGCAACTTGTAGGCCTTCTCCAAGGTTCTCCAAGGATTGGTGACAACTTTGAAAACTTTGAATGATTTGCAAATTTTCTCCAATCTTTCTCCTTAGGAAATCTGCAACATAGACTTGCAAATCACACACAAAGGAGAGGGAAAATTTTTGTTGGGTTAGTGAATAGGGGTTTGCCTTGGTCAAACCCCTTGTTGGGAATTAAACCATGAAATAGAATGGAATATGAATGGAGAATGATGAATGAACAAAATGAGATGTTGCAACTCACCAAACCCTTGCAATAAGAGACTGCAAACATGCATACAATGGCTCCAATGGAGGTAAACCTTAATTCTTACTTGAATGTTGTAGATCTTGAATGAAATTATTAGTTGAATCACAAAATCCTACACCACAATAGTTAGCTCTAAAACAACATGATGTATGAAATCCTTGACATGATGATTGATGCTTGAATGTTGCTCTAAAATGCTTGATAATCTGCTCTTGAAGACACTTGAATGCTCTTGTGAACTCAAAATTTCTATAGGAATGCTCATTCAACTTGCTAGGTTTAAAATGAATTAAAGAAACTTGTATTTATACTCAATTATTTGAGAATTCCTGAAATTGCAACACTACAAGCTAATATCAGATCTAGGAGGATAAAATCCACAAAAAAAATGAATTAGTTTTGATTTTGGACCACAGAGGACTCATTCACCCAAGGTGGTGAATGAGTCCAACCAAGCCTAAATTTTGGGACCAATTTTGAAAATGCCTAGAAATGTGTGAAACCAATTTCGGGACCAAAAGATCTAGGTGGGACCCATTCGCCCAAGGTGGCGAATGAGTCCTAGATCACTAAATCTAGGCCATTTAAACTTGAAATACCTAAATTATGGTTGGCTAATGATTGGTGTCAGGATTATCCTTGAAAATATGCAATAAATGAGGCTTGTGGATGAAAAATAGGGCTAATTAAAGCATAAAGAAGCCCAATTATTAATGAAAATCCTAGAAAAGTGTGAAATTATGTTACAACACTTTAAATAAGACAAGATTAAGGTTTATTTTGATTAAAAAGAGGTTTATTAGGTTCAGTTTATTAATAAAACCCTAGAAAAGTGTGAAAGTGAGTTGCGACACTTCACAACACTTAAGCAAGGTAATATTTATGTTCATTAATTCACAAGGGTCCAAAACCTAATGCAAATGTGTTAAACACATTACAATACTAAATCAAGGCAATATTAAGCCTAGTTCACAAGGAGGGCCCAAACAAGTAAGGGAAAAGTAGAAGGGATATTTTATCCGTTACCACATTTAGCCCCTACTTTAGTGAAAGGATGAACTTGCTTCAAACTCACACTAAAGTAGAAAAACACACATCAAGAGGGGTCCAAGCATACCAATGTGGATGAAAAAGGATGAAAAATATCATAGGAGGTGGCCAAGCCCCTAGGATCAAGATCCCATGACAAACCAACATAGGAACGACACTCATCAGTACTATGTACAAGAGTTTTGTGCTATCGACAATGTGAAACTTTTGTATCCTTAGGATATAGTATTAGTATGTATTTTATTGGTGGTAATGTTATTAGTTCTTTTTTTAGAAGCAATTGTAGTTTCCTTTCACTTTTAGGCAACATACAAGGGAACTTTAGTTTCTGTAGCTTGTAGGGCCTCTTGTGCTTGCTAGATTCACCAACTTTTCTAGATGGGATTAGGGCAAGAGGTCCTGAGATGATCTTGTATTTATTATCCTTATCCTTAGGAGGTATGTGTTTCTGTTTAGGAATGAGGACATTCATATCGAGGGAAGGATCTAAGACAACTATACCATCTCTACGAAACCTTAGGTATTCTTTAGGACTTGTGTTGAGAGGAGGATCTTGATACCCTAATCCCTTTATGTTTTCATCAGTTGGTATTTGCTCTAGGAGTTGATGGATCTCATGTTCAGATGTTGTATCACATCCTTGTTTACTCAAGATTTTAAATCCTTTTCCATATGTCTCCTCAAGGTTAATTGATGTGTTGGTTACTTTGTTAACATAGGATGGTTGGATGTTTGCTAGACTAAAGGAACTAGGTTCACCTATTGTAGGGAACTTAGGTTCAAATTTTGTCTCAGGATGTAAATAACCAAACATTTCAAGAGGTGGTATCGTAGGGGGGTTTGGTTGTTTCATGGATGGATAAAAGGATGCATTAGCTTCAAGGTTGTTAAGACAATCATTTAGGAACTTATTCATGTTGTCATCATCTTCTCCAATGATGTCAACATTGCGAGGAGGACATACATTAGGAGTTGAAGGGGCATGAGTTAGTTTAATTTTATTAAGATCATTTCTAAAAGAACAACTTGACACATCCACTAAGGACTTTAAGGACATCCAAAGCTTGCTAAATCACATATCCATGATGCAAATTTTAGATTCTAAACTATGCAACAATGTGAAATAAAATTCTCTAGATGCAATTTTGAATTTAAGCAATGCACTAGATGAATGAATTTAAACTAGATGCAATGAACAAAAGATCTATAAACTAAAACATAAAGAAAATAACAATAAATAGAAACTAAAAAATTGAACTTTAAATGCCAGAAAATGTAGTTCAGAATCTGCACTGGGACTAATTTTCCCAAGGTGGCGAATGAGTCTCGATGAGAATTTTTTTTCAAAATTTTTAGAAAATTTCAGTTGAGTGCTATGCTTTTTATGTTTTATGATCTATATGTTGATTGCAAATGCAAATTTTGTATGATTTTCAGTTAAATGGGATGCACAAATGCAAGCTATATGAGCTTTCACTAATGCAAAATTGAAAACCCTAGAATGCAAATTAACCATTGCAATGTTAATGCAAGCAAGGTCTAGAATGATAATGCACTCTAAATCAGAATTTTGATGTTCTAAATGCAAGTTCACCAAAATGTGGCATATGAAATGTGGGATGGAGCTATCATATGAATTAGGACATAGAGCATACCCACTTTCCACCTACTACATTCAAGGGTAACCCTAAATATCCCAATGCAAAGGACAAATAGATCTTACAATAGGGCTATCGTAGGGGCTAAATATAAAATAATGAGGGGTTCACCACCAAGTTTAGACTTGGAAAAGACAATGAAATGAAAAAACCTAATTGAATGTAATGCACTACAAAATGACATAGAAATGTAAGTGAAACAAAACATAAAACTACAAAAAGGAAGATGTGCACCTAGGAAATAGGAAATTACTAGAAGGAGCTCTGAAGCACTGGAAATTCTACTTTTAATGTTGAGTGGAACTCATTTGCCAAGTTGGGAGAATTAGTCTGGTTTTTGGAAAACTGTGCGGGAACAAGAATCTGCCAAAAGGGTATCTGAATCTGCAAAAAATCAAATTTTAATTGGAAATAGGACTCATTCACCAAAATTGGAAAATTAGTCCAGTTAGGATTTTTTGAAGCATAAAAGTCTAGTCCCTCTCTCCTCTATTTGCTTTGTCCTTCTTGATTGATTTTCAGATCCAAAACCCTAATTTGCAACCTGTAGGTCTTCTCCAAGGTTCTCCAAGGCTTGATGACAACTTTGGAAACTTTGAATGATTTTCAGCTTTTCTCCAAAATTTCTCCTTAGGGAATTTGTAACCTAGAACTGCAAGTCACACACAAAGGAGATGGAAAAATGTTGTTGGGTTAGTGAATAGGGGTTTTCCTTGGTCAAACCCCTTGTTGGTAATTAAACCTTGAAATAGAATGGAATATGAATGGAGAATGATGAATGAACAAAATGAGATGTTGCAACTCACCAAACCCTAGCAATAAGAGACTAAAAACATGCATGCAATGGCTCCAATGGATGTAGACCTTGATTATTACTTGAATGTTGTAGATATTGAATGAAATGCTTGCTTGAATCACAAAATCCTACACCACAATTGTCAGCTCTAAAACAAAATGATGCATAAAATCCTTGACATGATGATTGATGCTTGAATGCTACTCTAAAATGCTTGATAATCTAATCTTGAAGACACTTGAATGATCTGGTGAACTCAAAATTGATTTAAGAATGCTCATTCAACTTGCTAGGTGTAAAATGAATGAAATAAAATTGTATTTATACTCAATTATGCAAGAATTTCCAAAATTGCAACACTATAAGCCAACATCAGATCTAGGAGGATAAAATACCGCTAGAAATTTGAATTAATTTTGATTTTGGACCACATGGGACTCATTCGCCCAAGGTGGCAAATGAGTCCGACCATGCCTAAATTTTGGAACCAATTTTGAAAATGCCTAGAAATGTGTGAAACCAAGTTTAGGACCAAAAGATCTAGGTGGGACCCATTCGTCCAAGGTGGTGAATGAGTCCCAGATCACTAAATCTAGGCCATTTAAACCTGAAACCCCTAAATTATGATTGTCTAATGATTGGTGTCAGGATTATCCTCCAAAAGATGCAATAAATGAGGTTTGTGGATGCAAAATAGGGCCAATTAAAGCATAAAGAAGCCCAATTATTAATGACAAGCTTAGAAAAGTGTGAAAGTGTGTTACAACACTTTACAACACTTTAAATATGACAAGCTTAAGGTTTATTTTGATTAAAAAGAGGTTTATTAGGTTTAGTTTATTAATAAAACCTTAGAAGAGTGTGAAAGTGAGTTACAACACTTCACAACACTTTAGCAAGGTACCATTTATGTTCATTAATTCACAAGGGACCAAGACCTAATGTGAATGTGCTAAACACATTACAAAACTAAATCAATGCAATATTAAGCCTAGTTCACAAGGAGGGCCTAAACAAGTAAGGGAAAAGTAGAAGGGATACTTTTCCATTACCATAATGGGTTCTTGTGAACCACTACTCATGAAACATGGGTCAATGAGTTTGACTAGTAAAACTACATGGTTGCATCCTGATAACAATATCATAATCTAACATGTTGTGGAAAATACCTCCTACTTATCAATTGATGAGCTAAAGGGGTTCTATAATGAATGGTTCATTAGGCACAATAGTTGCTAAAGGTTTTGCAAATGAAGTTGCAAGCTAAGTGGTCTTAACCTTGGAGAAAACTCTGAGGTTAAGTGTGCTTGAGATAGAGTAGTATTGGGATGGGTGATCGCTCAGGAAGGCCTAGTGCTTGACCAATGTGAGCATTGTTGGATCTCAGTTGTGTTTATGGTTTGTCCTTGATGACAAAATCCCTTTTAGTTGATTCTACTTGTTAACAGTTTTAAATTGGTTTCTCATGCTTTATCTTGATAGTACAATTTTTTCTATATGGTATACTTGTCTTGGCATTCAGTGGACAACTTACATTCAGAATTTTAATATCTTTTGGTACTGATCAGTTTGAGCTTCGTGTAGTCACATGTTATCCTTTGTACATTGTTTCGGTGATAGAAAAAGAACATATCGGCGTGAGAATACTTGGGTCTCCCCGATCCATTTCTCCGATAAATGTCTGTGTTACCTTTCAGCAAGACATTTCTGATGTCATAACGATTTGATTTTACATACAAGCAGCTTTTGGTGTGACATTGATCGTGGTCTTGGCGACATAAGAAATGTCTATCGACATGAGGTTTGTTCACCGTTGAGAGGTCTTACCGAATGAGTCGGGTCTCACCGACTAATTCATAAAGTGGTGCATCGGCGTAAGTAATCCCTATCGACATGTTGTTTCATCGAGCGCTTTGTGTCTTGGCAATCAGCACAAGAAAGTTCATATCGGCAAGAGTTGCGGCATTGATATGATGTCTTAGCAAAATTGGTATGTCACATTGACCTCCGTTGAAAGATCATATCGGCAAGACTTATTTGATGTCACAGCGATCGGGATCCATCTCCAGGCATCTATCGGTGTGACATTCTCTTGTGTTTCGGTGACAGAAAAGGATTATATCGGCATAAGTTATACCGTCGGTATGTGGTCACAGCGAAATTGCTTTGTCTCACCAATTGGAGATTAAATGGAAACACATCGGCAAGAGTTTAAGGCTTCGGTGAAGGGTCATAGCGAAAAGGGTGATGTCTCCCCGACTAATGCATGTGGAAGTATTTCGGTAGGAGTGTTGTATTCGGTATGTGGTCTCACCGAAGACATATTGTCTCACCGACCGATGCACTGAATGTCTTATCGGCATAAGGTTACTGGTTCGGTGAAATGTTATAACGACTCCATAGTGTCTCATTGACTGTGCACGAAAATGTCTTATCGGCAAAGGTTGTGGCTTCGATGAAATGTCATAGCGAACCTGTCAAGTCTTGGCGACTAAGTCTTATGAACTGCTTTTGGCGAGAGATTGGTATTGTCTCAGCGACTTAGTGAATAAATTTTTTTTTTTCAGTATGAAAAAGTATTCTCTGAGAGGTCTCCCCGAAGGTTGTAGGTTACAGCGACACATAAGAGTTGAAAAGTCTTTTCGGTGAGACTCGTTCATTGAAGAAAGGTCTTGGTGAGTTTGAATTCTTATACTGACCGACAACATAAAGGCATACATCTCGGTAAGAGCTAGGGTTTTTGGAGTGAGGTCTCGCCGAGTGACCTCCGGTCTCGCCGATGGAACACAAAAGGTCTTTTTCAGCATAGGATCTGACTTGTCTCAGTGACACAGAAGATGGTTGGTGGCTTTCGGTTTGACTCAAGTATTCTATGAGAGGTCTCCCTAATGACGGTATGCTATAGCGACACTCATAAGATAAAAGGCTCGTCGGCAAGAAAAACCATGTGTCACGACGACCAATGTGTATCATGTGGACTTTCGGTGAAACATGGGGCAATCTACATAACATCTCTCTAACAACAAAATGTCACAGCGACAAATAGAGGGATGACTGACAGTGATAAAGTTTCTTTTAGCATAGGTATTGAATTGTTACGGTGACATGTTGCTCATGAGGGCTCTCGAAAAAACAAAGATTTGTCTACAAGATATCTCTCTGATATCAAAAGGCTATAGCGATAGTGAATGAAACAAAAGGGCACGTCTCGGTGAGAAAGAATTTTGTGTCTCAGTGACTAAAACAAATTTAACAGAAATGTGATCTCGGGGAAACATAAAGATCTTCGATATGGTTTCTCCCTAATGGCAGAAGGTCATGGTGACGCACAGGGACCAAAGGAATGATCAACATTATAATTTCCTTCAGCATACTTGTCTGGATGTCTTAGTGAATGGTTAACGAAGACTCAAAACACTGTGGTCGACATCATGGATTGGCATTGAATCTCAGAACCATTACATGGAAGAATATTCATTGAGTTTCCTTTTTGAGCAGTTACATTTTTGAAATAATGGATGATTTGTTGCTTTCTAGATATGCATTACTCTAATTTTTACCATCATCTATAGATCATTATCCAGCTTCAGATTGTAAAAATAGCAAGAGAGTTTCAGAATCTTATGAAAAATGCATTTTGAAGATTTTTTCAAAACATACATACTTGAAATGTATATAATAACCAGTGTTGAAAATAGTGAAGGTGTTGCTGGCCAGTAATTCTGAGAGATAGTTATTTTGGCCATGTCAAGAGATGTATCAGAAAAATCTGTAATACAAGAGTTGGATTCTTAGGGAATTAAGGAGATAAGAGTGTTGAGTTTCTTATACTTACTTGAAAACAGAGTGATCCTCTCATATTATTATTGTAATTCTGAAATCTAAGTAAGGGGTTGGTGCTCCTTGAGATTGGTGTCTCTAAATGAGGGGTTGGTGCTCCTTGAGTTGGTGCTAAGAAATTAGCCTATAAGGCATTGTTAAAAGTGGTTTTTGAAGATTAAGCCAGTAAGGCAGTTTAGGAGTGGTTTTTCTACCCCAGGAGGGTTTTCCACTCGACAAATCTTTTCTCTTTGTTCTTCTATGTGCTCACTGCTTTTCTGAGTAGTTGTTGTTTCTGTTTACTGTTGGGATTATTACTGTTCTCAATTCTATTTAATAATGATTACATTCAACTCATGAATGCATTAATCAAAGTAATATTGAGATCAAATCTGAGCTATGTTTTGGAAAATGCAAGATATCTCACTCAAATCATATTTTCATAAGCTGTCTAATAGACTGAGTTAATGTTGTCATATCTTTGTGCTTTCAAAAGTGATTACTTTACTCTATTGTTGAAAGAAAAGGAAATCAAAATTAAAAATCTTGGTCGAAGTTGAAAAAGTTTAGACACTGATTCATTCCCCCCCTCTTAGTGTCTTTCCATAACTCCAACAATTGGTATCAGAGCCTAGGGTCCTCTGATAGGTCTAAACCACCTAGGATTGTTCCTGGTTTCTTGGAGTACTTTGGTTAATATGGGAAAGAACAAAAGGAATAAGGGAAAAAGATGTTCTCAGCAAAATGCTAGTCATCATGTTCAAACTAAATCTAGTATAAGGAACAACGAGGAAGATTTCATAAATAGTAGCTTTGAAATGGTATAGTATCCTAGATCTAGAACTCCTCAGTTCGAAGGAACAAACTTTATTATATGGAAAAATAGCATGGAAACATACTTACTTTCTTTAGGATCTGAAGTGTGGGAAGTAGTTGAAAAGGGTTGTACTACATCTGCAACATCTCCTTCCTCTCTTTAAGAGAAGAAAGCACTCTAATCCAATACTAGAGCTATAAATGCTATTCTTAATAACTTGCCAAATAAACTTATTACAAAAGTCATTCATTATAGCAGTGCTAAGGAAGTTTGGGACAAGTTGACTAAAATGAATCAGAATAGTGAGTTACAAGAGGAGATATCTTTGGATACTGAAATAAGTTGTGAAACATCTGAGAGTGAAGAAGGTGTAAACCTTCATAGTTATGAAAAGAAGTACAAAGAGATCATTAATGAATATTTAAATGATCAAGAAACTTGTGTAAAAGTAGATCAATCTTCGGATGAAATTAACTTTGAAAAGGAATATGATGAACCAGAAAGTGAGGTTGATTTGGAAGGTGAACTCCTATGTGCCTTAGATACTATTAAGAAGCTTAGAAAAGAAAACTAGTTTTTAACAAGACAACTTCAGCAAGAAGAGAGTTTGGAAGTCAAGTTAAAAGACAAGGATGAATTGTGTAATAATCTAGAAAATGAGATTGCTTCTTTAAAGAAATGTTCAGTTAATGATTCCTTGTTAAAAGAACTAACTCTTAAGGATGATATGATTATAAGTCAGAAAATTGAAATTGAAGAATATAAGAGGATTGCAGATGTTGTGAGTTCTAATTTGGAGATTAAAAAGATTGTTTGTCTAAAACTTGAAGAAGAGGTAGTTGCTTTAAGAAAAGAGGTTAAAAGTATCAAGGCTCAATCTGGTAAAATTCAGAAATTTGATCATAGTACTAATATATTGAATGAGATGTTGGGCAGGAAAAAGCATTCTAAAGATCCTACAGGAGTGGGATATGAGTTTGGACAAAGCTCTATAGACAAATCTAAACATGAAACAGTGTTTACTACTTCAGATGGAAAGAAGTTTACAGCCAAGCAAACACCAAGAATGAAGGTTGATCTTGGTTATAGTATTGCTGCATCAAAAGATAACATTGACACTAGAAGACAATCTAAAGGTATTCATAGAGAAAAGAAAAATGTCTTCAGATCTTCACATCCTTGGCATGATCATTCATTTAGGTATAATCATTCTTTCCAAGGATATTGTTATGTTTGTAATGACTATGGTCATAAGGAAATTGATTGCATGAGAAGGTCAAATAAGAATCATTCTAATGTCCCTAGAAATGAGAATGTGGTGTGTTACAACTGTAACAATTTTGGTCACGTGAGAAGAGACTATAGAATAAATACAAGTGATAATGATGTAGGGAACAATGCTGGAAATGTCTATAGGAAGTCATCTATTTCTCAAAAAAATCACAAAGTCATTTGTTTCAGATGTAATAACATTGGACATAAAGTACAACAATGCAGATTCAACAGAAAGACAGGTACTTTAAGAAAACGAGTGAAAAATTCTTCATTGGAGTGGAGAAGAAAGAGCAATCAAGATGATAAGAAGAGCAATAAAGATGCTTATGAGAAAACTCCTTGTGCACTCCTTGCACAAGTGTTGCCTTCCAGGTTTTGAGAAGATGCAAAGACTCAGGGGGAGTCTATTATGGTAATATGTTTTACCCCTATAGAGTCTAGAATGAGGTATGACATCTTGTATTTGCTTTTGTTGATATAAGATGTAGAGAAATGGCTTGTAAATGCCACCAATTCATTCTATTTTTGAAATACAAGTTAGAAGTACATTGACAGATCTTTGGTGAGGTTGATGCTCAATTCTTAAGGTGCTGATGAATCTTGTGTCTTGCCAGTAAACTAGACAATTTTTTTTGAAGGAAGAGAAATGGCTTAAATTCCTTAACCTTTTGTTATTTCTGACAAAGGTAATCATCCGATTTGAAAGGTAATGGATAAATCTCTGCATTAAGGAATGTTTTTGCTTGGTCTAGTGGTTGACAGTTTTCAGAAGTTTTTGAAATGACAGTGCACTCTATTTTTTAAATGAACTTTTTGGATGTTTAAGTTTTGGAAATAATGGTATGTCCTTATGACATCTTTGAGCGGTGTGGAGACATATAGATGAGTTCCTCAATATTTCCTAAGTATCAGATGTTATGAGTTATTTCTATGATGATATTATTTGGTATTGTATGAAGAAGCTGAGTTAAGATTGTGTGCTGAATGAAGATAGTTACAATGTCTTTTGCAAGTTGTTATGAAGGAATTGAGTGTTTTGGTCTTCTGAGTATGGTACAATGATCTAAGTAGGTTGCTACAATAGTCTTGAGAACTGTGTATGTTCATGGGATATGCTCTGATATTTGTGTTTCGATGAAGGAAGGTGATTGGTAGTATTAACCTCATCGTGTATGGCTAGGAATTATTTTTGATCTTTGAAATTGAGTGTTGTGTGTGAAAGTGAGTGCAAGTTATATATATGAAAGCTGCTTGAATTCATGTTTTTATAGAAACAAAAGGAGAGAGCTTTGATGTGCTGCCTTGAAGATAGATTATCTCTATCATGTTATTAAGTTTCTGATTTCGAAGTGGGAGTTATAGCATGGGTTGTTACTGCTGATTTCTCTGATAAATTCTATGCATTTGAAGTGAGTGAAGTTGTGTTGTTACAATATGATGCTCTATCTTGCATTGGCGATGTGAAGTTATTCAATATGTCTGCTGCACTATTGCTCTTTTTGTAGCTAGTTCTTATGGTATTTGGTTGGCTTCTCGGTTGTGTTTTCTAGCATTGCACATTCTTCTCCTCTATCCTTTGTCATTGAGGCAAAAAGGGGGAGAGTCATTTGTGTTTTTCCATCAAGGACAAAGGGGGAGTTTTTTGGATCTCAGTTGTGTTTATGGTTTGTCCTTGATGACAAAATCCCTTTCAATTGATTCTACTTGTTGACAGTTTCAGATTGGTTTCTCATGCTTTATCTTGATATAGTTTTGTCTATATGGTTTACTTGTCTTGGCATTCAGTGGACAACTTACATTTAGAATTTTAATATCTTTTGTTACTGATCAGTTTGAGCTTCTTGCAGTCATAGGTTATCCTTTGTACATTGTTTCGGTGACAGAAAAAGAACATATCGACATGAGAATACTTGGGTCTCCCCGATCCATTTCTCTGATAAATGTCTGTGTTGCCTTTCGGCAAGACATTTCTGATGTCATAACGATTTGATTTTACATACAGGCAGCTTTTGGCGTGACATTGATCATGGTCTTGGCAACATAAGAAATGTCTATCGGCATGAGGTTTGTTCACCGCTGAGAGGTCTTACCAAATGAGTCGGGTCTCACCGACTAATACATAAAGTGGTGCATCGGCGTAAGTAATCCCTATCGGCATGTTGTTTCATCGAGCGCTTTGTGTCTTGGCAACTGGCACAAGAAAGTTCATATCGACAAGAGTTGCGGCATCGATATGATGTCTTAGTGAAATTGGTATGTCACACCGATCTCCATTGAAAGGTCATATTGGCAAGACTTATTTGATGTCACAACGATCGGGATCCATCTCCAAGCATCTATCGGCGTGACATTCTCTTGTGTTTCGGTGACATAAAAGCATTATATTGGCATAAGTTATACCGTCGATATGTGGTCACAGCGAAATTGCTTTGTCTCACCGATCGGAGATTAAATGGAAACACATCGGCAAGAGTTTAAGGCTTCGGTGAAGGGTCATAGCGAAAAGGGTGATGTCTCCCCGACTAATGCATGTGGAAGTCTTTCAGCAGGAGTGTTGTATTCGGTATGTGGTCTCACCGAAGACATATTGTCTCATTGACCGATGCACTGAATGTCTTATCGACATAAGGTTACTGCTTCGGTGAAATGTTATAATGACTCCATAGTGTCTCACCGACTGTGCACCAAAAGGTCTTATTGGCAAAGGTTGTGGCTTCGATGAAATGTCATAGCGAACCTGTCAAGTCTTGGTGACTAAGTCTTATGAACTGCTTTTGGCGAGAGATTGGTATTGTCTTAGCGACTTAGTGAATAAAGTTTTTTTTTCGATATGAAAAAGTATTCTTCGAGAGGTCTCCCCAAAGGTTGTAGGTTACAACGACATATAAGAGTTGAAAAGTCTTTTCGGTGAGACTCGTTCGTCAAAGAAAGGTCTTGGCAAGTTTGAATTCTTATACCGACCGACAACATAAAGGCATACATCTCGGTAAGAGCTAGGGTTTTCAGCGTGAGGTCTCGGTGAGTGACCTCCGGTCTCGCCGATGGAACACAAAAGGTCTTTGTCGGCATAGGATCTGACTTTTCTCAGTGACACAGAAGATGGTTGGTGACTTTCGGTCTAACTCAAGCATTCTACGAGAGGTCTCCCTGATGATGGTATGCTATAGCAACACTCATAAGATAGAAGGCTCGTCGGCAAGAAAAACCATGTGTCACGGCGACCAATGTGTATCATGTGGACTTTTGGTGAAACATGGGGCAATCTACATAACTTCTCCTCGACAGCAAAATGTCACAGCGATAAACAGAGGGATGACTAACAGTGATAAAGTTGCTTTCGACATAGGTATTGAATTGTTACGACAACATGTTGATCACGAGGGCTCTCAGCAAAACAAATATTTGTCTACAAGATATCTCTCCGATATCAAAAGGCTATAACGATAGTGAATGAAACAAAAGGGCATGTCTCGGTGAGAAAGACTTTTGTGTCTCAGCGACTGAAACAAATTTAACAGAAATGTGATCTTGGGGAAACATAAAGATCTTCGATATGGTTTCTCCCCAACGGCAGAAGGTCATGGAGATGCACAGGGACCAAAGGAACGATCAAC
>VDFB02338765.1:0-14648 GCA_007258455.2 Sequoia sempervirens | reverse complement strand
TTAATACAAAAACTATCTCAAAGTGCCAAGAGGTGACACTTGCAGTCAACTGTGCTCCAAAATATCCATCTCAATATGCTTCATGAGGAAAAGAGAAAATCCTAAAAATGAAGGCCCATAACTAATCCAAATTGAGCTAAAATAGCCCCTAAATCCACCTCTCAAATTGTTTGACCAAAGGGGACTCCAAAAGCACTTTAGTTTATCTGAAAATCAAGGACAAACACCTGAGTTCCACCTCCCTTCTATTTTTCTCATGATTTTGGGACAAGGATAAACTATTTGAACAAATATTAAAGATAGCCAGTTATGATTTACTTTAATATTTGTCATGTGATTGTTTATTTTTCAATTTACATGACAAATACTAATGTAATTTATAAAACATTACCCTTAATATTTGTTTACATATTCATTTTTGTCTTAACGTCATGAAAAAATATGAAGGTTAGATTTAATACATTAGGAAAATGTTGAGGCCTAAGTATTAAATATCATACATTTTTATGAAATATAAGTGAAAAAATAACCCAATACTTGGGTCAGGTAGGATTAAGGTTACATTGGGAAACACAAAAAACCTAAAAGAACTTTACGGGCTCATTTGCATTCATTTTTTTTGTCTATAACCCCATGTTGCCACGGAGGTTTTGAAGATTCACTTCCTCTATGACTATGGAATGTGTCCTCTTTGTTGGTAAGTTGCTTTATATTACAATTTTTCTTTTTGTGATAGAAAGATGAAGAAATTTGTGTATTTTAATGGCTTCTAGTAGTATTTTCTCTGGAATTCAATCTCACAATTTCTTTGTGCCCTGGAAAAATGGCCCCTTGTCAATTTCATGGCCTTCTAGGTCTTTCTTCATGATGATTGGTCCACTTTTGCTTTGATTTAATGTTGCAATGTGGCTTGAACATTCAATAGTTTGTGCCCTTTAAAATTCAAATTTAGGTTAAGTTCTAAGGTACAGTTAAAAATTTCTACACTTGTCTAGACTATTCATTACAATTCACCTAAAAATCACCTTTTTATCACTTATCGTAAGTCCTATTTTAAAAAGGCAGTGTTGTAAATAAGATTTCACACTTTTCTAGGGCTTCTAATCACTATTTACACCTTTCTTATGCTTTATTTGACCCCTTTATGCACTTATAAGGCTTAATTAAGTGTTTTTTTGAATGTAAACCTGACAAACAACATTAAATGTGACTTAATTCCTGACACCCACTTTCAAGTCCAATATGGGACCCATTCGCCATGGGTGGTGAATGAGTCTCTCTTGGCTCAAAATTCAAAAAAATCCAAATTTCCTTTCGGGTTTTCATTCAAAAATTGCTTGATGTTGACCTATGATGAGGTATCAATGGCTTACTAAGGCACAAGAATGTATAAATAAGTAATTTTACATCCATTTTAACCCCCATTCATTCAAGCATTCATCAAGTTCACTAATTCACTCACTCCTTCAAGTATTCAAGCACTTTGTATTATCTAATTGAGCATCCATCAAGCATTTGGGAGCAGCCATTGACATAACTTTATATTTTCTTCAACAAGGATTTGGTAAGTTGATAGCATATGCATGTTATTTTTTTATAATTTTCTTACATTTCATTATTTCATTAAGGGTTTTATTACCAAAGTGGGGTTTGACCAAGGAAAATCCCTATTCTCTAACCCTCATCCATTTTTCCCCTCTTGCATGTCTATTTGTAGACTTGTGTATGTAGATTTAACAATCATTTAGCTGTTGAAGAGTGGTCAACAAGTCAACAAGGTGCTTCAAGTCAAATCAACCTCATTTCAAGCTTGGAGAAGACATTCTATCCATTTTCTGCAAAATTAACTTCGTCAACCTGACAAGTAGACAACCTCAGATCCGGTGTTGCAGAATTGTCCCCTAATTTCTCAAAATTTTGGGAGAGGACTGATTCTCCATCAGTGTTGAATGAGTCTCACCTAAAGGCTAGAAATCTATATTTTGTTAGATTTTGGATCCCTACACTTAGAAACCAGTTTCTGACAGTTTTCATCAGAAGCAGGATTGATTCGACATCAGTGGCGAATGAGTCCCACTGGTGATTTTCAGTGATCTTTTTCATCATTCAAAATATTCCAGTATCTTCATCAAACCTCCATGTGTACTCTAATTCAATCTTCTTCCATTTTGTTTTGCATTTGCTCATACATAGTTCATGTTTGCATATCACATTGTGTTTTCAAAAATTGCATAATTCTTAGCTTTTGCATTTATAATCAATCAAATAGTTCATCCAATTGAACTTAGATCATTCCATTTATTCTAAATAACATAAAAAAATTGCATAATTCAAGTGAACCTATCTAAATCTTTTGAGTGGGGTTTATCTCTCTCCTTTTAGGTGAAACATCCTAAGAGCGCAAGAGTAGCCTATAAGCCCTACCCAAAAATCTATGGTTCATTTTGGTGAACCTGTATTTTGAGCACTTTACATTTATGATTTCAATTTCATGTTGCATCTTAGACTTCATTTGCATCAACATTTAATTTGGGTATTGTCTTGTTTTTGCATCCTCGAGTTTCTCAAATTTCATTAGTGAAAGTCTCATTTAGATGGAATTTTTCATACAATATCATTGAAAAAAATAAAAATATACAGGGTATGTGCAGGATCATGATGGGCCAAAAAGTGGAAATATGATGGGTAGTATGTGGCTAACGACTTTTTACCTCTAAATTGATGAAACCAAAAGGGTTTCTAAAGAGATTCTCAACTTTCCACCAATATAAATTTGCCTCTTTTTACTGAATTTAATAAATTATTATTATTCATTTTATTTACCACGCATTAAAGTCCCCGATTGCTGATAGGCTAATTGAAAACATCTATAGCTTTCTAAATCCAGTATCACATTTTTTTAATCCAAAACATGCATCACATTCTATGCTTCACACTATAGGATTAAAACAAAAAAGAATTTCATGAAGCGGACCAAGTTATGGTCGACATACGAAGTTTTATTTTTAAAAAATTTGTAATAAAAAAATCATACTCACTATTTACTTGAAAAAAATTACAAAAAATATGCATCACATTCGAATACGAGTAGTCTACTTATATCTAAAATCTTATAAAAATATTGTCATTTTATTGTATAGGGTGTATAGACGTATTAACTCACTTTTTATTTTTTCCCTCAAATTTAAGTACTACTCATTGAAATTTCAAATTTTAACCAAATAGATTTTAAAAAACCTAGTAGCTGTCTACCAATTTCACCATGCCTGAAAACAATATAGAAAAAACTTATTCAAATTTTTATGTCAAGTTGCCTAACTCATTTTTTCTAAATTTTGCCACTTATACCTTATTTTTTCCATGATGATCCCGCACATACCCTAAGACCAGATTTTCTAAATTTTTCATGAACACATAAAAATACTCATAGCTAGGACTTATTCGACAATCTTTGGGCTTAACTCAATCCACCTACACATTCTCCAGACAACAATTTTAGGCATTTTCTGCATTTCCTCAGACATGCTAGGTTGCTTTCATTTTAATTTCCAAAATTTCTATTTTCTTTCAGCTGCATCTTAGTTTACTTGCATTCATTGTAATCATGACATTTTCTTTTAATAAGTTTTGGAATTCATTAAAATCCTTGGTAGACATGTCCAATTATGCCTTTGGTTGTGATCCTAATGACCTTGAGCTTACTTATGCTCCATCAACTCTTCATGATTTTCCTCCTCGTGATGTAGACATCATTGGAGAAGATGATGATAGCATGAAAAAGTTCTTCAATGATTTCCTTGATAACCTAGAAGCCAATGCAGCCTTTTACCCATCCATGAAGCCAAAAGATCTTCCTATTGCTGCACCTCCTGATCATTTTGCATATTTACATCCTGAAATCAATGGACCTAAATTTCCTCCATCAAGTGGACCTAGTTCCTCTCAACCAACACATCCTCACACATTTTATTATCACAGTCACAAACACTCCCATAAACCTTGAAGAAACATATGGTGAAGGCTTTACTATCCTTAATAAACAAGGTTGTGACACAACACATGAACATGACATTCACCAACTTCTTAAAGAAAAATTGACAGAAGAAAACACCATAGGATTAGCATATCAAGATCTTTCTCAGCCGGATAGACCTCCTTTTGAATATAGGAGACTTTGGGATGATGGTACAGTGATCTTTGATCCCCCTCCTAATTTGAATGTCCTCCTTCCTATTGGAGCTTCAAAATTTTGCTCCTTATGTTTCATTTCCTCCCTGCCTAGTGTCAACTGGTATTTCATGGTGTTTGGAAAATCCTAAGGTTGTGGTTTTAGCTTTCTTTTCATGTAAAACCCTAGTGTTTTTTTTTACCTGGTTGAGGTTCTGTTTTGATGTTACTTTTTGAAGGGATTTTAAAACATCTTATGCCCCGTTGGTTCGTCTAGGCCGAGTCCCCTCATTTTAATTTTTGCAGCCTCTGCAAGTCTTATTTCCCTAAGTCTGGGTCAGCCTCATGCTAAAGTATTTTAAAACAACTTATGTTATTGTCTCATTAGCCTAGTGGTCCCCCCTTGTTCTTAATAAATGTTATATTTTGTAGAAGTATGGAGCTCACACTTTCATCAATCTTTTACCTTCAGATATCAATGGTTGCCCGCCATCCTGTGGTCAGAAATTGAAAGACTGTGGTATCACAGGCGGGCGCCATGTGTCCTATCTAGGGGATCAAACTTGTGCCATTGCTGATCTACTGCCATTTGATCTTAGCAGCTTTCCCGATATTTCATAATCAAAAGGTGCTCATTTTTTATCTATCACGAAGCAGCGAGGTGTTGCCACGTGTCCAAGGTGGGGCTTGAGAAAATTTTTGTGTGATGTATTTTAAATTTTTTATTGCTTCCATAGCAAAAACATTTAAAATGAAATATTTGATGTGGCTGTGGGAATTCATTAAATGAGCAAATGTCAGGAAAAGAAATTAGGGCAACCAGTCAAGTTAAAAGGATCGACAGCAGAGATTGAAAGTTAAGTACAGTTGCATCCTAGCCATTCCCCGCCATCTCATGATCTAAAATTGCAAGATCGCAATATCACGGGTAGGTGCCAAGTGTCTCTTCCTGGGTGGGGCCAATGGAGATAATTTTGTGTGTTTTCGGCCGATGTTCAAGATCAATTGTTGCTCGCCATCCTATGATCAGAAATTGAAGGATTGTGGTATCACAGGCAACTGCCCCATGTCCCATCTGATGAAGCTAAAGGAGTAAAAGGGTGGATTACTAAAGCATTTGTAGGATGCAGATGCTGCAGATCAATGGATATGTTATAATCTTGATGAAAAATATGCTCGATAGTTATTGGTAAGGCTGACGACTATGTTGAAGGGGAGAGATCACCGATGTTCAAGATCAATGGTTGCCTGCCATCGCATGATCAGAAATTGAAGGATTGCGATAGCACTGGCAACCGCCATGTGGATTTCCTTCGTAGTTTATGGTGTGATGGGCCCTTGTCTACCACGTTGATGATTGTGTCAGCTATTTTTTGAAGGCGGCGATTTGATGATTTGATTCAACTAAAGGATCGAAAGCTGGAATTTAATGTCAGGGTCAAAGCATGGTTGGAGCCATTTATACAGGTGAGTGGGTGAGTTTTAATGGCGGGAAGGACACTTATTGGCATGATTCAATAAATAAGTTAGATGTTGTGGTTGCAATGGTTTCCAGTTTTGTTTTAATGGTGGTCTCGACATGGATTTCTGGTGGTCTTTATTGTTGCATCAACTTTTCCAAGTGTGCCAATTGGCTGATGGCATGTGTACTCTCTGGCCTAATGCTTTTCTGCTCCTTCATTCTCTATAAGAAGGAGTTCAAGTCCAGAGGTACCGGGTAGCAACTTACATAACCTCTTTTCGATTCTAGGTGAAGTTGCAGAGAAATTTGTAAAGTATGATGTGTCTAAAGAGAGTTGCAACTTAGGGTTTGAGTCAGTCTGTAATAGGTTTTGCATTCATGGAGGTTTAATGTTGTATAACAGTACTAGCATTTTATTTTAAATGAAAAATTCAAGCTCATGTCTCTCCATTATACTTGCATATCTGAACCTTGAATAAAATTACCAAGGGTTGTTTTATCCATCTCACTAGTGTGGTGTGTATGATCCTCATTTTGGCTTTAATTCAAAGAATTAATTAAAATGCTTGAACATGATTATAGGAAGATATATACTCTATAAGGATTTGGTAAGTAGTATTGAGGTAGAATACATATTGATGAGATTGTAATACAATATCATCAAGGATCTCATATTTTATGTGTTAAATCTGTCATATGCCTTTAGATGCTTATAAATTTAACTCCTGCCCAATAGATATATGGCACTGGCCTAAGTTGCATTCACCCATATGATTCAATTTTTGCTTGTCTTTTCCTAGAGCTTGCTGCAAATTGCAAATCAATGACCATCTTATACTACCTAGTGTTGTAGTTATCTCATACTCCAAGTAGTTGATATTACTGATAAATAGCCAATTTATTTTAGTTTTATCCTATTGTGTTGAGCTATTAAGTGATATTATATGTTGTTAATGTTGTTTATAATAATGGTCCAGAGGTTGTAAACACATTAAGGGATCACCCTCCTAGTTATTGCAGAGCCCAAAGTGTAGGAGGTTTCTTAATGTCCTCGTCAGTTGGTCTAGGTCCTTCGAGCTGCCCTTGATTGGGATTGGCAGTCCCACAGGTAGATTAGGAGACAAACCTGGTTCCAGTGTAAAAAGAAGCAAACAAAATGGTGACTCTGCTGGGGATTTAGCTTTAATATTTCTTTTCAGTGTATCAGTTGTCCATTTTGCATAGAATTGTCATAGTATTTCATTGATTTGAAGATTGAGCCTAAAATTTTGGGTTAAGTCTATCCACTTCTTCTATAAAGCACTTTTGTGTGTTGACAGTACGAGGTTCCAAAGGTTTTCATTCTCCACCACGTGCCTTTAGGTATTTGGTATTCCTAAGCTGATTGGGTGGCGAATCTGAAGTCTCTGCACCAGTGTGCATTTTATGGTAAAATATTATTATAAGTGGAAAACTTGTGGACTAGTATGAAGAATGAAGAACACCAGGTCATTCATGAGGAATCACCCAGAACAGAAAATAGAGGGTGGACTTCCCAAAATGAAGAAGAAGGACTAGATAAAGAAAATACTAGAATCTTCTCTCACATCACAGGACCCTTACATCAAGGTACAAGTATGTTTTTACACCCTATCCCTGAGAATCTTGAAAAGGTGTCTAGGAGTTTGGTATCTAGAAGTTTAGATTCAGATAGTTGTGGATTTTTTTATGCATTCTTTAATACATCGGTTCAAGAAGATGTGACGTCAAAATAAAGGCCCTGTTAGTGTTAAATATACTGAAAATAAAATAAGGAGTAGAATTTGAAGCCATCATAGAGAATGCACCAGTGATGTGCCTCCTCCTCCTACTGAAAATGATGTAAACCCTTTATTGTCTAAACATGTACTGGAAGAGGTCAATTTAATAGACCTAAGTGACACATCAAGTTATGATGTGACTTGCCTAACCCTGATGATGTTTTTGGAGACATTAATTCCTTAAGGTGGGAAATCCAAAAGAAAGCTGAGCTCAGGAGGAAAAGAGAAGAAGAAAGAGAAGCAGAGTTGAGAAATGTTGTGATTGAAAGGGATTGGCTAATGAGATGGTTGAAAAGCATGAAGTTACTGAACCAACAAGAGCCTAAACCAAGTGTTGAGGGTCTGGTTGTAGAGAGGATTGCTAATAGAGGAACAAAGCCTATGTTTGAAGAAAACCCAATAGGCCACATTCATGTTCAACCTAAACCTGCTGACCCAAAACCCTCAAATCATGTTAGGTCTCAACCAAATAAGCCTATCTTAGATAAGGGAAAGAAAAATGTTGAGGGGATCAAAATAAATGAGAAAGTAATTCCCCATTCTACTCAAAAAGATCTTCAACCACATGTGTAATGAAGCTCTGGTAGAAGAGTTGGAGAAGGAAAAAATTAAGATTGCAAATGCAGAAATGAAAAGGAAACTAGGTTTCCTAAAGATGTTAAACATGGATGAGGTTGCACAAGTTGCCACCTCATCGAGTCACCAAGACCCCGCCATAAACAACTCTAGCCTGAAGACTCATGCAAATAGATCTATAAATCCAAATTAGGATGGTTCTAAAGTACAAGATTTAGGGTTTGGTGTTGATCCTCAGAAGAATAAGGGATTGTTTCAATGATGACCTATACAGTTAGAATGGTATATAGGCCATTATTCTTTGATGGTATCCCTAGTTATCCAAATCCCATCCCTGCTGACTTGAGAGAAAAGATGAATAAGTTTGTTGGCAATAATGCAGTAACAACAGAGGAACACTTGAAAGATTTTATAGATATGTTGAATGATTATGAGGTAGAACATGAATATGTTGTAATGAAATTGTTTGTACAATCTCTGGTAGAAGATGCAAGGGATTGGTATAGAGGTCTACCTAATGCTAGTATTGGTTCATGGGATGAGTTTCAAAAGTGTTTCAAGGAACAGTATGGTGATAAAACTAATGCTATTTTTATGCTGAATGAATTTAATAACATCAAGAATTCATTGAATGAGCCTATGATAGAGTTTAATTTAAGATTTCAAAAAGTAATGTATAAATTACTTCAAGTTTCAAAGCTTGATGAAAATGTTTGCTTAACTACATACTTTAATGCTTTTGATGCTAAAGTGGCATATCTTCTCAGAGATAAGGACCCTCAGACTATGAGGGATGCATTTAGGGTTGCTATAAATATTGACAATAACAGAAGAGCTTCTAGGAAGTGTGGTAAGAGAGAAGAACCTACACTTTTGAAAAATCCTAATAATAAGATTGAGAAGATTCTAGCTGCAAAGCCTAATGATGATGAAAAGTGGGAAAGGGTTTATAATACTCTGAAAGACATAAAAAAAAACTATTGCTAAGCAAGAGAAGGGTATAGGACTTGAAAGGAAACCCTATAATAAAAATGATAGGCCACTCAAATTGCAAAATTATCCTTATAATACAAATTGGAAAGATGGAAGACCAATCTTGCCTAGCCAGAAGCCTAAAAATGATCAACATATGCTAGGCCCCTTGCAAAAACATTCAGTGAATCTAGTAGTAGATAGACCATGGTGTGAAGTGTGTGAAAACCCTCATGACCAAAATTATTGTGGTGTTACTCAGTTTCTTGTTGTTGAAGAAAGGGAAGAGGATGTCCATATTCAAACATCAGAATATGAGCAGAATGATGTAGATGCTTGTATGACCAAATCATATGTTGATGAGGCAGAATGTTCCTCTAATGATGAAGTACAAGAAAATGATGTGGAAAATAAAAGGCAGAGAAATGAGATGTATCATCAACAAATATTTTCTAATGAGGAAGGTGATTTTGATCATAATGCTTGCAATATGGAACAAGTTGAAGATTCAGTGCCTTTAAGGAGACCGCCAAAAGAAGAGATTGCAAGATTAACTAAAGAAATGGCTGCCCAAATGAGAAGTTCACTTCAATTGAGAAATAGAACTGTGGGTGGTGAACAAGGTAAACTCCATGTACTACTACAAAGACAGCCAAAGGTGTTAAGGTTGACAAGAAAAAAAATGTGAAATTCAAAGAGGTTAAGAATGAAAAGGTTTGGTCACAAAAGAATGAAACCCCAAATCCTCAAGAAGATGTGACTGTGTCACTGATGAAGACCAAGGTGATTACAAAGGTAGTTGAACCTATTGCAGAAGACAAGAAGCAAAGGAATCTAGGAGGAGGTAATCAACAGGAGAAAAAGGAAAATGACGAAGGTATGATGTCTAATCTACCTAAGTATACACCTGTAGATATGTTTCATGTGCTTTCTCAGGTTAAAGTAACTGTACCTTTGTTAGAAATGATGAGAATAAATGAACACAAAGAAAATACAATAGCCTGGATCACAGATGTTGTTGATAATAAAACTGAACAAGGAAAGGAAGTCGAGGGAATTGTGTCACAAATTCCTCCTATATATTTAGGAAGTTCTATTAACATGTGCCTTAAAAATATAACTCCCTTTTTCTTAAGTATGGATATAAATGGGAAAATTTTAAGAAATTGTATGATAGATTCAGGGGCGTCAAATAATGTTATGCCATTCAAAATAATGGAGGCACTGGGCTTGACAATAGATACTACTCAAGGTAAATGTTATGCTATGGATTTAAGAGAAGTGCCAGTTATTGGAACTATCAGAGCTTTGCCTTATAAATTGACTCAGTACCCTGACAAGGACTTAGTCATGATAGTATTAGTCGTAGACATCCCACCTCATTTTGGGATGCTTTTGTCAAGAAAATGGAGTGCATCAATGGGGGGTAACATGCAATGTGATTTGTCATTTTCCACTTTCTCCATTGATGGTAAGGATTTCAAAATTGAAAGGGAATCAAAAGTACCTCATATGATTGAGCATAGCCCAATTGAAAACATGACATGTTTTATTGACAGTGGTATAGATGAGTTCAGGGTTGAGGAATTCCCTAACAATTGTGACAAGCCTACTACATTGAATGACACATAAATAAAACAATTGTCATAATCTAATGACTTGTGGGTTATGTACTTTGACAGTGCAAGTTCAAAGGAAGGCTTTGGTGTAGGTGTCTTATTACAATCACCAAGTGGAAAAGCATTCAGGTTCTCTTTCACTCTATTATTCAAATGTACCAATAATGTAGTAGAGTATGAGACCCTATTATTGGGATTAAGATTGGATGAAAAACATGGGATTAAGAAGCTCAAAGCAATTGGATATTCCAAGCTTGTGGTTTCCCAAGTTAGATCCAAGTATGTATCAAAGAACAAGAGGTTGAAACAATATAGGAATGTTTTTTGGGATGAATTAGAGAGCTTTGATGCATTTGGCATAACATGGATGGAGAGAGGTCAAAATAAGGTGGTAGACCTATTAGCTAATATTGCATTAAAACTAGATGACTTATCTTATGCTATAATTTCAAAGGTTGAGGTGCAAACCAAGCCATCAGTCCCTGATAACATTAAAATTTGGCAAGTCTTTGATAATGATGATGATGTGTTAAGATTCTTGAATTGTGTGGGAGAGTATGAAAATCAAGAAATTAAATTTGGAGCTTTTGTTGAGAATGTTGATGGTAAGGATACCATATTTGGAAATGAGGTCATTCAGTTGAAGACAAACACAATTCCCAAGGGTCTAGTTGTACTAGAAAGAGTATTTGATAATCAAGATAAGACAAAGGCTAGTCACACTACTTCACATCCTAATGACCTGGAAGAGATAAATCTTGGAATAGAAGCATCCCAAAAGAGGGTGTACATTGGAAAGAAGATGTCACCAAAGGTAAGAAGGATGCTAATTGATTTATTAAGGAAGTTTAGGCATGTGTTTGCATGTTCCTATGAAGACCTTAAGGAATTTAGGGAAGATCTTTTCCAACATGAGATTCCTTTGTGTGATGATGCCAAGCCTTTCAGACAAAAGAAGAGGACTATTAATCCCACTTTAGCCCCCAAAATGCAAGAAGAATTAATGAAATTAAGGGATGTAGGAATCATCAAGCCAATTAGACATTCATCCTAGGTGACAAACTTGGTACTAGTAAGGATAAAAAATGGAGAAATCAGATTATGTGTAGATTTCAAAAATTTTAATGTGTCTTCATTAAAAGACAATTATCCATTACCCAATATGGAAGCCATGTTGCAAAGGGTGATAGGATGTGAATTAATGTTTATTATGGATGGTTTTTCTAGTTATAACTAGCTTGTGGTTTAGGAGTCTGAGCAGTTTAAGACAACTTTCACCACACCATGGGGAACATATGTCTATATAAGAATGCCATTTAGTTTAACAAATGCAGGAGCTACTTTTTAGAGAGCTGTGGATATGGCATTCTCAAATTTCATTAACCTATTTTTGGTGATCTATCAAGATGACTCGATGGAATATTCTAAAAGGGAAGAGGATCATTGTAAGCATTTGGAGAAGATATTCATTAGAGCCTTGGAATATGGTATTTCTTTGAATCCAAAGGAATGTGTGTTCAGAGTACTAGAGGGAAAATTATTGGGACATATTGTTTCCAAGGATGGAGTAAAAGTTGATCCAAAGAGGGTCATTGCAATTGATAAAGTTTGACAACCCCAAAATGTCAAAGGGATATAGTCCTTCTTTGGTTAGATAAACTTCTTAAAGAGGTTTGTGACAAATTTTGATGAGATAGTTTGCCCTACCTCTGAGATGCTCAAGAAAGGAGCCAAAGTTGAGTGGGATAAGGATTCTGTGTAGGCTTTTCAAGCCATTAAGCAAGCAATAAAGGAGGCTCCTGTGTTAAGAACTCCTAAATTTTCCAAGCTTTTGCATATTTTCTCATTTGCTTCATTCCACACAATTGCAGTTGTGCTATTACAAAAGAATGAAGAAGGTTTTGAGCAGCTTGTAGCCTTTTTCAACAAATCTTTGCAAGATACATAGCTCAAGTATGATATAAATGAAAAACAGGCATATGCACTGGTAAAAACAGTAAAGGCTTTTAGGCCTTATTTGATGGGAGCCACCAGAATTTCCTATGTATGTACATCGTTGTTAAGGACATCTCACAAGAAGTGAAGAAGGTGTAATGGACAAATAGATCCAGGGAATTCAACATTGAGGTCCATATTACTAAACTCCAAGAGGGAGTGCTGATCACGGCTTATGGCCCAAAAGTAATCTAGGCTAAATAAAGATAAATCATGAAGAAGTGAGGAATAGATCAAGTACATATGTGATATGGGAGTATTCTACCGTTGCTAAAGATGGGATATATTATTTGGTGAAAAGAAATGAAATGTCCCACAATTTAAGGAAATGGAGAAAAGGGACACAGTTAAGCATACACGTGCTATCATTGTAAGTAGATGGAAAGCCTTTGGGTGGAGAAATGGAGAAGGTGTCATGTTGAAGTGTGTTGAATGAGATCAAGTGAAAGAACTGTTGAGTGAGATGCATGGTGGAGTTTGTGGAGGGCATTATATGGCCAAAACAATTGCACATAAGATAATGAGGGCTAGATTTTGGTGGCCTACATTTTTTAAGGATGCACACCAACTAGTGAATACATGTGATGCCTGACAATGTTTCTTTAGTAAGTTAAAGTTTTCTGGTAACTTGCCTCTTAAACTAGTTGTAGTATAAGCTCCAATCTAGCAATGGGGTATTGATTTTGTAGGAGAGATAGCATGTAAATTCAATGGAGGTCACTCATGGATAATGGTGGCCACTGATTATTTTACCAAGTGGGTGGAAGCAATTCCAATGAAGAAAGCTACTAGTAAATTAGTAATTGACTTCTTGATGAGCAATATATTGACTAGATTTGTGTTTCTAGAAAGAATTGTATCAGATAATGCAATGTGTTTTAGATCTGAAGAATACATAGAATTTTGTGAGAAGTAGGGCATCTGAATTTCTTATTCATCACCATATCACCCACAAGGAAATGGACAGGCATAATCAAACAATAAAAGGTTGATGAAGATCATTAAAAGGATCCTGTATCAGAATAAAAAGGCTTGGGATTCTAAGCTGGGATTAGCTATCTGGGTAGATAGGGTAACTATGAAGAAGGCAATAGGTTGTGCCCCATTTGACTTGGTTTATGGGATCAATGCTAGGTTACCCCAAAATAACCTAATGTAAATGTTTAAGTTTGTCTAGATGTATGACAATGAAATTGATGATGAGATGCAATTAAGGGTGGAAGCTCTTGTAGAATTGGATGAAACTAGGAGAGAGGCACAAATGAGAAATGCAAAGTTGTAGTTGCAAATAAAGAATTTTTATGAAAAGAGGGAAGTTGCAAGGAGTTTCAAAGATGGAGATTTGGTTTTAATGTGGAATGCCAGATTAGAAGATAAAGGGAAACATGGGAAATTTGATGCAATCTAGCTAGGTCCATTTTTGATTAATGGTAAGTCGGGTGAAGATTCTTAATTCCTCCAACATATGAAAAGGGATATTCTTGAACTACCAGTTCATGGATAGTTCTTGAAGTTATACTTCACTTGAAGTATTCTTTTCCATGAACAGTAGTTTAGGTTTGTATATTTTGTACATAGTTTGGGTTGTTTTGTCTGAACAATCCCTTTTGGTTGTCTTTTCCTCTTGGTCTGCTTCACCTGAGATTTTGAATCCTCACTTCATTCTAGTGGAATGAACATCCCCAACTAGAGCCACTATTGGAGCTTCAAAATTTTGCTCCTTATGTTTCATTTCTGCCCTCCTTGGTGTCAAATCGCTCTTTCATGGTGTTTGGAAAATCCTAGGGTTGGGGTTTTAGCCTTGTTTGCATGTAAAACCCTAATGTTTTTTTCTGCCCTAGTTCAGGTTTTATTTCGATGTTACTTCTTGAGAGAATTTTAAAACATCTTATGCCCCTTTGGTTCATCTAGGCCTAGTCCCCTTATTTTAAATTTTATTTCCTCCGCAAGGTATTATTTCCTTAAGTCTGGGTCAATCTCATGCTAAAGTATTTTAAAACAACTTATGTCATTATCTCGTCAACCTAGTGGTCCCCCATTGCTCTTAATAAATGTTGT
>VDFB02338764.1:0-12766 GCA_007258455.2 Sequoia sempervirens | reverse complement strand
ATGAAGTAGAGAATAATGCAAATGGTCAGGAGATGGTTCCCTCCATCCCCTATAACTTGCCTGTACTGGTACTAAATCATGCCCCTTTTCCAGCAGGTGAAGAAAATGCTCCAGAAGAGGAATTTGATTCTCAGGAGGGGAAGGTAGACCAAATCTACAATGGAGATGAGGTTGCTCAGTTATTCAATGAGGAGGTAATAAATGATAATGGCCCCCTGGATAAGGAAGAGGCTTATGTTGAAGAAGTGCAGATGTTCCAGAGGCAGGGTAAAGGATATGATTTAACAGATCTGCCCCATAGACGCCCATAGGCTGGGGGTCCTTTCACCACCTCCATTCCTCCTAATAATTTTTATATCCCTCCAGATCCTAATGCTAGTAATAATCCGCCCCTTCCACATGTTTCCAGGAAGTACTTTTCAAAGGAAAGACAAGCTCAAACTCACCCACAGAAGGAGAAAACTGTTCAAGCAAGTAAAGAAAAGGTAGAGGAATCTTCCAGAGACGTCCCTACTAATTTAAGTGAGGAGAAAATGGCTTTGTATGTCACTGAGGAGTTCAAGAAATTAAAGGTAAATCTCTCAGCATTCGAGTTACTGAGGTTCCTAGCAATTAGGAATGCAGTTCTAGGCGCCTATGGTGCACATCCAGTGTCTTTGGATAAACCTTCCAGTGAGAGTGTCAACAAGGCTTCTAGTTCTCAGGCTGTGAAGACACAAAACTAGGCCTACGGTCAAACTAACTTGCCCCCTGGAGATAAAGGAAAGGAAAAGGACAAGACTCAAGTGGCTCAGGTAGATACTCAGCCAACTCTGTTTCAGGGGAAGATGGAGACCCCACCATTCTTGATCTCTATGCACATATTCGGTAAGAATTTACATAACTGCTTATTGGATTCTGGTGCTTCTACTAATGTGATGCCATTTGGAGTATGTAGAGCTTTAGGGATTACACCTGCTGACTCCTAGAAGAAGGTAACTCAGTTGGATAGAACTGAAGTAAATGTGGTGGGAGAATTGAACATGATTCACATGCAAGTAGCTTCTGACCCAAGAATCCAACAGGTTATCAATATTCAAGTAGCTGATATCCCTGATGCGTATGGCCTGATTCTAGGAAGATATTTTACGAAGGCCTTAAATGGATATGTATCTACTGATCACTCCCACATGTGGCTTCCCTGGAAAGGGGTGCCAAATCATATCAGAATTGAGAGAGAACCAAGGATGAAATATATGATTACGGAGTATTAAAATACTTCAAATGAAGTTCTGATATCAGAAGTAGGCATGGGAAATTATATGTTGTCGACTCTTTATGAGGAATCAGATTCAGAGGAGGTATTGATGCTACATACGATGTTTATGGATACAGAGATAGAATCTAGCAATGCTACTGTTCTGACAGAATCAATTAAGGAAGAGGATGAATTCGAAGACAGTCGGATTAGCCTACTAGATAGCTTCCAGGAATTCATTAGACAGTGTATTGAAAACAAACTTCGAAGAGTTACTCTTACCTAACTGGTGTAGAGTTCACAATGCTTCCCATTCAGAGCTGGAATGCTATTTATGCCAAACAGTAGTAGAACGAGTACAGAAATGCATAAATCCAACCCAAGTAGTCAAGATAGACATGCAAAGCCCTCCAGAGGATTATAAAGGAAAGAAAGTGATGTTGTCTGAAGAACCCTCCAGCAGTAATAACCCGAAGGATATGATGAAGAGGACTGCAACTACTAAATGCTGGACTCTTAGATTTGATGGATCCAAATCCAAGCATGGAGCTGGAGCAGGGTTCGAACTGATTAGCCCAAAAGGTTAAACCTTCTTTGCAGCCCATAGACTTCAATTCCACTATACTAATAATGTAGCAGAATATGAGGCATTAATTCACAGACTTCTTATCGCACTTAAGAAAAAGGTTAAGGTTCTGCAAGTTTTCGGTGATTCTGAGTTGGTAGTTAAGCAAGTAAGGAAACAATATTCATGCCATGATAGGAGAATGACTAATTATAGGCATAGAGTATGGGACCTCATTGAGGGATTTGATGCCTTCAATATTCAACTTATACCACGACAGAAGAATCAAACTGTAGATTCTCTGGCCCAAGCAACAAGTACTCTGCAACCCCTATCTTTGTTAGGTTTGAAAAAGTTTACTGTAGAATTGACTCCTGTGCCATCAGTTCCAGACAATGTTACTAACTTTCAAGTATTTGAGGATGAAAAGCATATCCTAGACTTCATCACAAACACAAATGTTTTCGCTTCCCAAATCATTGATGAAACAGAACTCCAGGAAGTAGAACTGGACTTGGAGGGAGTGATAAATTTGAAGTCTAATACTATTCCAAGGGGAATGGTACAGTTGGAGCGGATTTTTGATCTGGACAACATCAGAGATCAGGAGCAAGAGTCTAAGAAGAAATCTATCAGTGGACAGTGTGATACTTACAATATAGGAACTGAAGATAATGCCAAGAACATTTTTATTGGCCAGGTATGCACTCTAGAGGAAAGACAAGGAATAATTGAAGCATTGCATAGCTTTCCGGATATAGTAGCCTAGAGTTATGAAGACCTGAAAACTTACGATACTTCAATCATAACTCATACTATACCTCTGAAGCCAGGTGCCAAGCCTTTCAGGCAGAGACAGAGACCAATTAACGCATTACTAGAACCGGTTATACAGAAAGAAGTTTAGAAATTACTATCTGCCAGAATTATATTTCCTGTCAGGCATTCAACATGGGTGGTGAACCTAGTCCCAGTAAGGAAAAAGAATGGGGAAACTAGGCTTTGCGTTGATTTCAGAAATTTAAACAGATCGTCAGAAAAGGACAATTATATGGTCCCTTCACTGGATGAAGTACTTCAAGTGGTTAATGGTTCTCAGGTGATGTCCTTTTTGGATGGCTATTCAGGGTACAACCAAGTAATGGTTCAGTATGAGGACAGACACAAGACTACTTTCACAACTAAATAGGGTACCTTTTCTTACAGGAGGATGCCTTTTGGTCTCATTAATGCAAGGGCTACATTTCAAAGGGCCATGGATATTGCCTTCAAAGATATCATAGGCAAGTGCATTATTATTTATATGGACGATCTATTGTCTTCTCCAAAAATAGAGGTGACCACATCTCTGACTTACACAAAGTGTTTCAAAGGTGCAGGGAATTCGACATATCCTTGAATCCTAAAAAATGCATTTTTGGAGTAACAGAAGGGAAATTGCTAGGACATGTTATATCAGAAAAATGAATTGCTATTGATTCAGAAAGAGTGGAGGCCATACTGAAGATTCAGCCACCTACTAGCAAAAAAGAGATGAAGTCTTTCTTTGGCAAGATTAACTTCGTCAGGAAATTCATTACTGGATTTGCTGAAATTGTTAAACCGCTGAATGCAATGTTGAAGCGGGATGCTAAATTTGAATGGACTGCCGAAGCAAAGGAGGCATTTGCAGAAATCAAAAGAGCCATTATTGATGCTTCAGTATTGGTAAGTCCCGATTACAATAAGCCCTTTTATATTTATTCATTTGCCTCGGACCATTCATGTGTGGGAATGTTGACTCAGAAGTCTAATGAGGGAAATGAGCATCCTATTGCTTTTATGAGTGCACCATTAAAAGATGCTGAGTTGAAATATCCGAGTGTAGAAAAGTAGGCATACGCCCTAGTCAGAGCAGTAAAGAAATTCAAACATTATATCCTTAGGAATAAGGTTTATGCAATTGTCCCAGATCCTGCAGTTAAGTTACTGTTGATGCAGAATGAATTGGGTGAGCGTAGAGCTAAGCGGGTGACAATGCTACAAGAATATGACATTGAGATCCAACCCATGAAGTTGGTGAGAGGGCAGGGACTTACTCAGACTATGGCCGAAATGGGGCCTGAACTGACTGTTTAGAATTATAATCTTGAGGAGGTTTCCCCTGGTGGCCGGTATGATGACATAGTTTATTACTTGTTGAACCAGCAATCTCTAGGTCATCTTAATGTTGTTCAGAGGAGAGCTCTACGGCTTAAAAGTGATAGTTTCATGCTAAAGGGAGCTGTTTTGTACAAGAAAAATCATGAAGGCATTTATTTGAGGTGTCTTGGGAAACAGGAAGCCGAAAGGTTGATGAATGAATTCCATGAAAAGTATGGCACTGGCCATGGTTCTACTATTGCCACAAAAAATTAGATCTTGAGGGCTGGGTATTATTGGCCCACGTTGTTCAAAGACGTTCACCATCATGTCAAGATCTGTCACACTTGCCAGACTGCAGCAACGAGGGAAAGGTATGCAACACTCCCACTTCAACCAGTTGTTGAGGTAAGGCCTTTTGCTCAGTGGGGTATGGACTTCATAGGTCCTATTAACCCACCATCTTCTATGGGACACAGGTATATTCTAACCATTACTGATTATTTCACAAGATGGACTGAGGCTTTCGCTTGTAGGCAATGTACATCTGAGGTAGTGGTTGATTTTCTAGAATCTGCTATTATTAATCGATTTGGATGTCCTATTTCTGTTGTCTGTGATAATGGTCCTGCTTTCACATCTTTAAAATTTTTAAACTGGGCTTTTAATCATGGCATTATTATAAAATTTGCATCTAATTACTACCCCCAGGGTAACGGTCTAGTAGAATCTTCCAATAAGAACTTATTGACGGTTATCCATAAATTGCTGGAGAGGAACCCAAAAGACTGGCACACCCAGCTTTGGTTTTCCCTTTGGGCAGATCGTACAAGGCTTAAGTCATCCATCGGAACATCGCCCTACCACTTAGTATACGGTCTGGAGCCAGTATTCCCTATTCAACTCAAGATCCCAACTTTGCAATTTATTAATGAGTTTTATGATGAGGGGGATATAAGGGAGGCTAGGTTGACGGAGCTACTGAACCTTGAGGAGAAAAGAGACGATGCCCTTGAGAACTTTGCCAAACATCAGGGGATAGTTAAGAGGTGGTTTGATAGAAGGGCTAGAGTCAAAGCCTTTAGGATTTCTGACCTTGTGTTGTACTGGGATAAACCTCATGATCGAAAAGGGGACCATGGGAAGTTTGATAAACTGTGGCTCGGTCCATATCAGATTGCTGAAATACTTGGGGATAATTCCTTCCATCTGAAGACTCTCACGGGGGAAGATATTCCGCTGCCTATTAATGGGCAGTATTTGAAACATTATTTCCAATCCTGAGCTATTTTCAGCTCTCTGCTTTTGTATATAGTTAGTTTAGGTTGCTTTCTATTTTGGTTAGGTTTGGTTTCCCTTTCTACTGTCTGCTTTGTTAGAATAGATTGCCTTTCGTTTCCTATTTCTGCTTTGGTTAGAGTAGGTTTCTTTTCAGTTTTTCTCACTTTGTTTTGGTTAGAGTAGGTTTGCTTTGGTTTATTTTGTTTTGGTTTGTGTTGCTCTTGCTCTTGGTTCCTACTCTTTTTGGGATCTCTTGTTGCATTTGTATGACAGTGGTGACAAAGCAGGCATGGTGCTCTCAGTATTTCCTTTTCAAACTTTAATCACCTTTTCAGAATATCAGGGTATGAATTCTCTACCCAATGTCACATATCCTTATGTTTAAGGTGAAGAGTCCTTTAGTCTGATTGAATAGGAATACATTAGGGTCTCACATTTTGAATATTAAAGATGCCTGAAGTTGCAGAAGGTCCTTATGAAGTTTGCACAGGTGAAAAATCTTTTTTCTGCGCCAGTGCCACTGTGGTTCTCATCCCTGAGTGTGAACTTCATTGTTCACAAGTTGAAGTATAAAAAAAAGAGAGAAAGAAGTGAAAAGACAAGCAATATAAGAAAAATAAAGAGACAATATTGAAAATCACAAAACTGAATTCAACTCATCAGGGGGATCTGAATATCTCTATCGGGGCTATGGATGCCTGGCTGGCAATAGAGCTATGTTTAGGAGAATCATAGCGATAACCTCGTCGGGGCTATGGATGCCTGACTGGCAACGAGGCTCTATCTAGGTTGCTTTTAGAGTATGAATCTTCATGTAGCCTGTTCAGACCAAGTTTGGTTTCTTTTGCAGCTAAGGGGGGTAATGAAAGCATATGCATACACTTCGACCCTAGTGTAGGAAAATTTTTGATGACTTGTGGGTTCTATGGTTTAACCATAGGTAGTGACTGGGTGGATGAGTTGAAACCATAAGTTCTAGGTTCTTGATTCTAGTTTGTCATCGAAATGCTCTGGAGCATTTCCCCAGCAGAGTCGCCATTTGTTGTGCAATTTTGCACACACACCCCACTTGGAGTAGGGACCCTCTGATTTCTAATTTTGAATGTCTCTTTGACCTTTGGTTTTTATTGGATTTGTCCTTTCGAGGTCTCGGGATGTTGGTCTTGCTTACCTTGGCTATCTTGTATCCCGGCTGCTGAATCCATCAAACTTCTGTGTTTTGATTATGCTCATCTTTGACCTCGGGTCCCGGATTTTCCGGGACACCCGGATTTTCCCCGAGTCTGTATCCAACGCTTGTCACCGTCGACTTCTTGAAACCGGTTTCCGGGTAGAATCCAAGATTTCCCGGACCATGGATTTTTTGATTCCGGCCGAGTCCCGCAGACAGTGCATCGTCTGCGGAATTCATGCCCACCGTGATAATCCAAATGGCCCGATTTTCCCAAAATTCCTCGCTTCAACTTCGCTCGGATTTTCTCATCACATCTTGTTAGGGCATTAATGATTTGGGATAATGCCCTTTTATCCGCACAGAGTGTGGAGAATTTAATGTCTGGCTTCTTTTCTGACTTCATTGTTCATTTTCATTTGCTCTTGCACTTGAGTTTGTTCATTTTTTGAGCTTTGCTCATTAGATTTCCAATCCGCTGTGATTCCTTGGGCCGCTCATAAGGATTTATTGTCGCCAGGGCACCCCGTTCTGACTTTGGCCCAGGTTCAACTCGCTATTTGATTCATGCAAGTCATCGCTGACTCTCCTATTGTTTTGTGCTTTGTGGTTGAATCTTTCAAATCATTTGTTGATGATTATTCGAGTCGGCCCTTGCTCGTTTTCATGGTTACATATTTATCGAATTAGGGTTTGATTCACCTTTCCACAGGTTTTAATGCCTGCACGGTGCATCCCTTCGTTTGTCGATTGAATTTCAGGTGTATCTGTGTGTCTAGGCGTTCCTTTTTGGTCTTGCCTTGTTTGTACGTAATCTGGTATAATCTGTGAAGGTAGGGTTTCGATATGTCCGCCCAGGTTTGTCAAGTTTGGTGGAGTTGTTGTGACCCTCATGTCATGTGTCTAGCTCGACCTTGCTCACAACACTTAAGACCCTGGTGTGCCCTAGGTTAATCATTTTGAGGGATAATGTCTAAGAATTTTGAGCTTTCCCTAGCTCTCATGGCGGAGGTTTAGATGTCGAATTTAGGGCATCATTATTTCGTCGCAAGGATCAACCATTTGAGAATTTTGGGAGTTTAAATTCAAGTACGATCGAAATTTGGCTTATTGGGGTTGAGTTCATGTTCGTTAGATTCAGATAGGGGGATTGTTTGATCACTCCATTAATTGTTTGCGCGTCTAAAGGCCGTCGGGTTTCCGAGGTGTCCGCGGAATTTCTGCGCACCCGGATTTTCCCGGATTTTTCCATTTCCATGGAGTGTGAAGAATTCCCGGAATTTCGAATTGCCCACGGAAATTCGGCCTACCCAGATTCTTTCGGTTTTCTGCCTGGTTTCACTTGATTTTGATTTTTGAGATTGAATTAATGAATCAAATGTGGGATGATGATTTATGTTGCTTAATGGATGAATCTTATGATAATCATGCATCTCTTTTGTCCGTATTGATGAGTTATTTGATGAAATGATGTCTTGGCTGCGGGAGTCCGTCTAGGTCGGATTTCTTTGAAATTTCGCCCTGACTGGATTTTCCCGGATTACCCAATTTTCCTGGATTTTCAAGTTTGATGATTAATGATTTACCTTAATGATTTCATGTGGTTTCGAGGCTAACCTTTTGATTGAAATATGGATAATAATTGGATTTTCATGAGGCTCTTTTATGAATGCAGGCTGAATCGAGCAAGGTAGCGGCAGGAAAGTCCAAAGGAGATTCAGAGGGATCTTAAGTTACAGATGCGGAAAGGATAAAGCTGGATGTGAAGAACCAGTTACCAGATAGTAAGTTGGCTTCAGTTTGGTTAGAGGTCTCTGATACTAATGTAGGAGCTTGGAAATATGAGGAGTTCAAAGAAAGGATAGCTCAGAGGGATTTATCGGTTCTGACCAAGGGAATGGTGAAATCTGGGCTAGCTCATGTGGCAGGATTTCCACCTGCGGTTCAATGCTATGAATTAATATTGGAGTGTGCTCGGCATTATGACCTTGGTACGCAGAGGATCGTTAGTCCTGATGGGAGAGTACTGGAAAATCTTAATCCAGTCTCCATTGCCCAGGCATTTGATATGCCAGACTTACCATGTGTGTGTGCCTTGGACATGGACTTGGCTAGAACTTATTATGAGGATGAACCTACCAAAGCCTAGCAGATGATCAATTCTTGGCTGGAAAAGCCAAAGTCTCATTTCTCTAAGCTGCCTAAACAACTACACAGGATCAAGTTTCGACAAGATATATATGATGCAATCACACTGTTGAGCAGGGTGGCGGGTTTGAAGAGTGTTGGGACATTGGATAATTGGATGGTGCATGTCATTAACAAGATTGAGCAGGGTATCAATTACCATTGGGCAGGGATTATCAGTGCAATGATTGACAGGTAGATGAGAGATGTGCTGGAGACAAAGAAATTCACCATGACATCTTATGTGGTATATATACTTGCCATATTTTATCCATACAGGGGATTGAGTCCAAGAGGAACATTTGGGAAAGATGTCATATATGAGGTGTACCCTGAGCTGCATCTAGGGAATCTGAATTACAGAAGAGCGAATGATGCATTCACTATGCATATTACTAGGTTGCTTCAGAATGCAGAGCATGTGAGAATTTCTGATGGAGCCAAAGAACTAATTAAAAGATATGGAGCTTGGTTTATACAATTCCCCACCTTCTCCTATATCAAAATTGATGGATGCCCGACTGCTCCATACAAATTGCCAAGATATCCCACTGACCATATCATACTCTTGGAAGTTACCCAGCAGATATATGATTTTGATGTTGTTGTTAAAAATGTGAAACATAAGACAGGGTTTGGTGGAGATTTTCCCTTGAAAATTGGTATAGGTGAAGTCTACCCTTCAATCCACTTGGCTCATGCATCAGGGGAAGAGTTGAGTACTTTTGGTTTCTCTTTCCATTCTAAGAGGGCAGGTTTTTACATCACTGGTGAAGCACAGAAGAAGGCTACTAAAGAATATCACCACAAAGATGATCTAGAGGACTACTAGGCGAATAACAAGGATGAATTTGAGGTGAGAAAGAAAAGGTATTCTAGGCTTCCAGTTGATGTAATCAGGATGTACAATGTCAAGTTGATTCCTGATTAGTTGGAGGATGACCGAAATTTAGTCTAGGATCATGCATATGAATCAGTCAAGGACAGACCCATTGGAGAGATAAACTGGTCGGAAAGTGAAATAACCGAGTTGGAGCTGATGGGTCCTATTGTGAAATCCACCAAGTCATGGCTAAAACATAAAGTATGGGAATTGGAGAGTGAAAAGGTACCTTGTACTTTCAATTTGATGGGAAATCTGAATGCTAACTCTACCTCAGAGGAATCAGGTGAGGATGATTCTACAGGTAAAACTAAGGTAGGCTCAAATTTTAAGATTAAAATCAGAGGCCCTAAGGAAGGTGAACTTGAAAAGAAAAGAAAACCCAGGGGAAAGAAGAGGAGTCATACTTTGAAAATAGGTAAGTCTACCGAGGAGGAACTTGAGAAAGCAGAGAAGGAAGACACTCCTCCAGAGCCAAAAAGGACAAGGACAACCAGGGCCTCTAAGAAGAAAGATCAAGAAACTTCTAAGGATAAGGCAGACCCTCCTGTGGTTGATGTGGAGAGCTCAGGAGAGAAAACCCAGGTTTATTCAAGAAGGTCAAGAACTCCATCTCCCAAGGAGACTATGCAAAAGGCAGATCCCCTTCCAATGGCATCCACTGTGGAACAACAGAAAGATACCTCTCCTTCATTGGGTATACCTGAGCAGATGATTCATGAGGAGCACGAGACCAGTGATGAAGTGGAACCATTTAAGGATGGGGAACTTCATAGTGCAGATGTTGAGTTTGAGGTAGGAGATGTGGAAATGCATCATTCTCCGTTGGTACAATATGAGGATTCTCCTGCAAGTAGTAAAGATAATAGATCTCTTGAGAAGGAGGATGTTCCTATTAAGACTCCATTACCCCTACATGAAGAGGAGCCAGAATTGGGAAACAAAGGTGATCAATCTCCTAAAAAGGAAAAGGATGAAATGGTAGATCAACATGAAGAGGTTAAGAAAGGTGAAACTCGGGTGGATCCTGCTGTTCTGGATTGGCTAGACAAGGAGATCAAAAGGAAACAGGTCATTGTTGAGGACACTCCTCTCAAATGGGATGAAATGTTGGCCAAGATTGGAAAGGGTAAAAGAAATTAAGATAGCCAAGGTGGTTTCCAAGATTGAAAGGGATGAAGCTAGTAATAGGGTTATTCACATTGCCACCCCTACTGCAGGTAAAAGTAGAGATGAGATCACTGGGGAGGATTATGATGTATAGACCATCAATCTTGGGCCCACTTCTATGGAGCAAGATATTGAAGAGTATGAGGGGTCCAATGCAGTGATCATTGGGAGATTAAGGAAGGAGACACAGTCTAAACATGAACTAAAGAAAGAGAATGAAAGGCTTAGGAAATTTCTGGAAGATTTGATGAAGCCCTTACAATCTTTTCACCCATCCTCTTCTGCTCCCACTGGTTTCTTGCCGAAGGAGACCATCTCTGAGCTAGAAAAGATGAAAGCTTCCACCCTGGCTACAATGAATTGGTTGCAGGAAGTACAGTCTAAGGGAGATGATGCAATAAAGGAGATCCTTTCAACTGGAAAGGATGCATTGAGGGCTAAGGATTTGTTAGATCATGTTTTATCTTAGGATAAGGAGGACACTGATCTCTTATTGCAGAAAACCAAAACAATCATGGAGTATAATAAGACTGCACGTTGTTATTGGAATCTCTTCATCTAGGGTTAATGAGCCTTGGGAGTGGTTTGAAGCCCTGCAAATCCGACATAAAACCATCAAGAAGATCTACAAACAAAGGAAGCAAATTGATGGTAGTTTAACTAATGTTTATGATGAATGCATTTCCTTTTTTGAGATAATGACTGGCAGGAGGAAGATCACCCCTAGATACTTGAGTTTGGAACAATTAAGGGAATGGTGGCATGATGTCTATGCCCCTAATATTGAAAATTCTATGACAGGGCACCAATTGGATGATGTGGCTACTTATCTGGCCGTGATGGATAAGTACTTGGAATATAAGGGTGATTGGGATACAACGGTTAAGCAATCAAGGGAAGAGATTGAAACAATTGAATGTCGACTCAAAATCCTACCCTTGCCACCTGTTGCTGAGTTGGATAAGGTACTTTTGAAAGTTCATGAATCACTAGATCGAAACAAGGATAAGGGAGGTGGTAATTAATACCATGCCACTTCGTGATTTGTGCTTCCCTATTATTATAGGGCATGTGTTGATCCGGGTCGCATTGAGGAATGTGTTTTGGCCGACCTTGATGATGTATCGGCATTTAATGTATGCCTTATTTTGAATTTCCTGAGGCTGACTTGTTTTGGCTATTTTATTTTTGTAAATGTCTGGCTGGGCCGACATGTTTTGAGGGTTCTCTTTAAATTGGAATTCCTGCCTCATTTGTAATGGTTAGATAAATAATGGAGAATTAGACAAGCTAGATTAAGGAAAGAGCTAGAGCATTCTGTAGTGGAGGTAGAAGCAGTCTCCTTTCTCTGGACTGGCTGCTGTAGCCATAGAATACTGGAACTGTTAAGCAAGTACTCTTGGGTGACCCAAGATAAATCAGCTGCATTGTGGTTCTCCCGTGAATCTCTTGTGTTGGGGTTTATCCTGGGTAATGGTCTAAGGTTGTTTCATCCTTTGAAATTAGTTTCTGGAAGATATAAGATTTGATGCTGAATTTAGAATTCAGATTTATTTGGCAGCCAATGTCTATGGCTCCCATGTTTGGAATTTTGTAGCAATTCCTCAAAGTCTATACTCCCAAAGAACTATCCTGATTGTAGTAGGTCGGGTGGGGCCGTTCCCTGGACTCATATATCCATTCTTGTGCTTAGTTCGATTGTGGATGAATGTCTATGATTTGAAAATCTATATGCCTTAGAAGATTGCACCTTTCTTGTGATATTGCATTGTGGGTTAAGCAGGAATTGGTTATTTGAGATTGGTTTGTTCCAAGTATTTATCATTTGTATTGTTCATCTTAGAAATAGTTTGGATTTCATTATCTCTCTTACACCCTCATCTTTTGCTGTTTCTTTGTTATTCGGTTAGATTAGGATTTAAGATCATCACATTGCAAAATTTGATAAATTGGAAAGATACAGTTTGCTTGTAGTAAGGTCTGATTGTGATTACCAACATTTTCACATATTATCTGAGTTGTTTTATGCATTGTCATGACCTGACACCCAAGAGACCTTGGGGTGATTTTAGCAATTGTTGTTGAGAATTCACCTTTCAAGAGAGATAGAACATTATTTTCTATCTGAGTTGTTGTGCAGAAAACACCATC
>VDFB02338763.1:0-69676 GCA_007258455.2 Sequoia sempervirens | reverse complement strand
GAAATCCACTTTGAGAAACTAGTCACATTTGGGAGTGAAGTTCTACATATATGTAGTCTCTTCCTTGGTGAGTTGGTCGAAACCATCATCCCCTTTCAAATCTTGCAAAATAGGAGTCAAGAAATAATCCAAAAATGCATAATAGTCATATGTAGAGGAGGGGAGAGGAGTCCATTCAAAAGCTATCATTTTTTTCCCCGATTTGTCAATAATAGACAATCTTACATGCTTCTTAAAGAAATCAAGTTTCTAGTGCAAAAACATATGAGCAAGGAAGGAAGGAAACCTGAAATTCTATTGCATTTGGTAGTCCCTGATTTTCCCTATCATCTCATCAAGAAGGAATTGTGCAAAATCATACCAGAAAAAGGAATGTTTCTTGTAGAACTGAAAATCTAAACCCAATTGAAATTCATGCACATCCTTATCCTTGTCGGTGTCTACGCCACAAAAAAATCCTAATATTGAGAATGCATCCTACATGTCTAGTGGGAAGGCGATGTACGACACAAGAATATTTGGTGGATTTTTATGATCTTCCTTAGGACTTCTAGTGTCTTTGTTATAAAATTCTAGAGCCTTTTTCATGCCTCTCCATATTGCCTCTCCCATCAGTGGGTTGAATGTCTCTACCTCTTCTAGTCTAGAATCGGGGTTAGGGATGCATAGCATATTCAAGATAGCTTCTAAGAAGATATTGACCCTTAAGCTCTGGCCCTTGATGGTGCTAGTGCTCAAGTTGAAATTTTTAATGGGTACATCAACTAGTTTTGGGAAATAGTGAACAAATGATACCATGTATTGTGGGAGCCTGTTGTACCATAGATTCTATGACAATGACTCTAGGTCAGTGAATTTCTTCATTCTTTCACAAACCACTTCCCTCAAATTCTCAGGGTTTTCTACAAGGATGGGATCATGAATATTATCCCATTCCTCCTTGATTTGGCTTTGATCCATAAATTTTTTGGCTTCTTCAGGACCCACCTATTTACCCATTCTGGCTTCTCTAGTATACCAAGCGAAGTGTAAGAAACATTTTAAAAGACATAGATGGTTGATGCTTTACACATATCATCAAACAAGCTTTGTGTTTATTCTTTCTGGGCCTCTACTCATGCCTTTGTCTAAGAATTCTCTGCCATTTCCTTTTGCTAGAGATTTTTTCCTAGCTCAAATTTTCTGCAACTTACCTCGGCTTTGGTTTTGCTTAAAATTTATTTTTCTCTCGGTTGCGTCTTTTGAAAGGCATTCACAAGACAAACCTTTTGCATGCAATACTTAGCTATTTCCTTCTTGGGGTGGCCAACAATATTCACCTACTTGCATTAAATTTGTCATGTACCTCCAATTATTTTCTAGTGCGAAGTGAATTACTTGCCATTTTAAAATGACAAGAATTCATAATGACCATTGGCAATGATGTATCCAGCGTGATTTTCTTAGAACTTGAGCCAATGATTTGAAGGTAGTTTAGGCATTTGTACGTTGTGGAAATTAATATATTGAACAAAATGATTAGGCCCAAATATGCAATAAGTACATGAAAAGATTTGTGTTTCTTTTTGGAGTTTGAGAAGCGCTTGCAGAACGAAACCTCAACATTCAGCTGTATGAACTACCACCGAAGGCTACCACTAGCATACCTAGCAGACACAATTAGGTGGGATAATCGAGCAAACCTTGATACAATTTTTGAGATAGTACTTGATTAACCTCATGCTTATGGTATGAAAATTACCACACTTATCCTGGCCATTTCTATAAATAAGCACTTAGGCAAATAGTGAAATCATACTTAGCAATTTTTAGCAGAATAGGTAATAGGTGATTGGCTTAGCATTTGATGTTTGCAGTTGTGTAAAATTTGCATAGATATTAGACTTAGGAGATTTGCATAGAGCTTTTATCTGATAGTTGTATAGAGCTTGTCACCATGAACACCAATTAGGTTATTCTACAAAAAATCACAGTCAACTTTTCTTAGCAAAATTTCAACTAGGTGCCTTAAGTGGATGACCAAGAATAAGCATTCACTGGCCATTATAGTGATGAAATGGGCTCTGGGGAGGGATTTCCTTGTCTATGAGGATAGGTATAGAGTTAACATTGATGTGTGTTCTCATTTTGTGGTGCCCATGCTTGACATTATGGTTCCCAAGCCATTGTTTTTGCACCTTGAAATATTGCCAAGGAAATATCTGGGTGGCCTCGGAGAGGTGGTGGCCAATGTTGCATTTGGAATAGGCTTTCAAACAAAAATCAACCTTCGAAAATACATTGAGGAAGAAGAAGTCCTGCCATGGGTGTCATTCCTGAGCAACTTCTCTATTCAGCTGCAAGAAGAACATAGCCAAAGGGTCACCCATGCATGCCATTTCATGTTCTACTTGTACAATGTGGTGCCATTTTATGACATCGATTGGTACATGGACCTTAGGAACCTAGTGTTCCCTTCGCCACTTTCCATTGCTCTTGCAAACACTACTGTTGTTGATGAAGATGTTGCCCCTACTAATGAAGATATTCTAGATGTTGCATTCAATGCCTCCATTGCTACTACTCACACCCATGACTGAAAATTTTCTTTTATATTCTTTTAAAACTAATACCTGTCAGTCTTTTTTTTGTATATATGCTTGAAAAGGCTTTATAGTAGCCAAATAAAGAAGATACAAGGGTATGTTTAGGATCATGATGGGCTAAAAAGTGGTGATATGATGGGTATGTGGCTAACTTTTTTTTACCCAAAATTGATGAAACAAAAAGGGTTTTTAAAGGAGATTCTCAACTTTCCACCAATATAAATTATGCTTTACTTTGAATTTAATGAATAATTATAATTTATTTTCTATTTCAATTATGACTAAAGTCCTGATTGATAGGTTGATTGGAAAACATCTATAGATTTAACAATCGCTTTTTTTTTAATTTCAAACATGTGTCACATTCTATGCTTCACATACTATAAGATTAGAAAAAAAAGGTTAATTTCATGAATTTTTGACCAAGTTAAGGTGGTCAAACATATGAGTTTTTATATTTTTTAAAAGTTGTAATAAAAAATTCATAATTAATTATTTACTTGGAAAAAAATTACAAAAAAATATGCATCACATCGGGACATGATTCCTCTACTTATATCTAAAATATACAAAAAAATAATTATCATTTTATTGTGGTTAGGGTGGTCAGATAGACAACTACTTATTTTTCCCTAAAATTTAAGTACTACTGCATTGAAATTTCAAATTTTCACCAAATAGATTTTTTTTAAATAAACCTAGTAATTTAGAAACTATATTCAAATTGCTACACATTCTATTCTTACATATTTTTGAAATAATATATATAACTTATTCAAATTTTTACGTCAAGATGCCTAATTCTAATTTTTCTAAATTTTTCACCTCTTAAGGGCTTATTTTTTCCATTATGATCCTACACATACCCACAAAAGATATATAGATATATACTCTAAAAGCATGACCTCTAAGCCATTTTGATACTGTATTTAGCAAAGTATATAAATATAATGAAAGTATAGCTTATGTTAAAATATTATGTCTCATTTTCCTGTTGTTCTGCAATGTGGGTTTGATTTTCTTTTTCTGCATATGTGTGCTCACTTCAATTCCATTTATGGGTTTCATTTTACTCCACTTCATGGGTTCTTTTATCTTTCTCTACACTTTGAAATAGTGGGTTCCACTTGCTTCTTCTTTCTCACACTTGTATGATTAATTATTGAAAGATCGACTAACCAAAAACACAAGGAAAAATAATTACATTATTCACATATTTACATTGGTAGAATAGTTTTGAAGTTAATTGAATAATTTAAAATGAATCACGTTGACCAGAATTCCCAATGGTTCATGCTCCATGGTTTCCAATTCAAATGTGTTATGCTCTTTGCACTGAATTATTTTGAATGGGCCTTCCCAGAGACTATCAAACTTCCCATGTTGGTTGGGCTTTGCAACCCTTTCATTAAAATTTAGCACTAGGTCCCAACACTTTAGGCCTTGGTCTAAAGTTTTCTTATTGAACCATATCTTAACCACCTATTGGTAGTTGAACATGGCTATAGGGCCTTTTCTCTTTTCTCCTGCACTTCAAGCAACTCGGCCATCTGAACCTCCATGGCTCCATTTTTCTCTATCTCAAGAGATTTGATCAATTGCAATGTTGGAATCTCCATGGAGATAGGAAATAGCACTTCTTTTCGATATACTAACTCATACAACAAAGTATTGAGGACTTGCTTAGGAGTTATGTGATCTGCCCAAAGTGCTACCCAAAGATTTTTATGCCATTCATGTTGGTGCTCTGAACTAATTCTTTTGATGAGTTAGACTAAATTCTTGCTAGTCGACTCTGTCAGACCATTACCTAATAGGTAGTAATTTGACCATGTTTTTAAGAATATGTCATGCATGAGTGCAAATTGAAAAACCTTATAGCTTAGGAAAGCATTGGCATTTTCAGAGATGATGGTTTTAGGAGGGCTGAATCTCGTCATGAGTTCTTCAAGGAAGTATACCATCTCAAACATTGTTGTATTATATAGGGGCATGGCTTCGATCCACCTTGTGAATTAGTTCATTTCCATTCGGATCCATTTATGTCTGGTGCTAGAGGCAGGATTAATCATCCCGATGAAATCAAGGCCCCATTGCGCAAATGGCTCATCAACTACTATTAGGTTGAGGGGCATTGCAGAATTTGTTCTTCTTCCTATGAAGAATTAGTATTCCTTGCAAGCTTTTACCAAGGAATATGAGTCATTAAATAGCATAGACCAAAAGTACCTAGCGCACATAATTTTGAGGGTAGTGGTATTTACAAAGAAATTCCCACCCATGGGACTACTATGGAAAGTGTTGAGAATCCTCTTAGCTTGCTCTCTAGTGACACACCACAACAAAACACCATTAAAGTTCCTTTTGAAAATGACCCCTTCAATAAGTGTGTATCTGGTATTTTGTAATCAATAGAATCTTCTCTTTTGAGAAGGAAGGTCAGGAAGATATTTTCTTGTGTGCATGAATCTCACCCTGTCCACTAGCTAGTAGCCTTCAGACTCGAACTCATTCATTAGAATCAGCTCCGACTATTCTTTGGCTATCATTTTTTCATCGTGTACTAGATATATTTGCATAGTCCTCTTCTTTGGACGATCTTCGTAGGCTTGACCTCAATGTCATATTCAAGGATCTTGATGATCCAATTAGCCCTTTTTTTGGCGATTTCTCCTTCCATGATGTATTTGCACACACTAGAATGCACGACATAAACAACCACCTTGTTGCAAGATATTAGGTGTTGGAAATTCTTGAGTCCCCTAACTATTGAAAAATATTTCTCTTGATGAAGTTGTAGTTTTTCTCATATTCTTTTAGGGTCCGAGAGTGGAATGCTATCAGATGTTCTCCCTTTCCTTCATCATCTTTCTACATTAAGATAGTAGCAATGCTTGACTTACTGCTAAATACATACATTATGAAGTCCTTCAATAGGTCTAGATTAACCAGCATAGGAGTTGAGGAAATAGAATTCTTAACCTTTTTTAAGGCTTCTCTTGGTTCTTTAGTCCATTTGAATACTTGATCCTTTTCCAGCATCAGGGTGATTGGTCTAATTATCCCTGTAAAATCTAAAATGAACTTGCTCACAAAATTTACCTTCCCCAAGAAGGATTGGACACCCTTTTTGTTGACCAGTAGGGGAAGCTCTTTGATTTCTTTCACCTGCTTAGGATCAATTCCAATTCCTTCTTTGGACACCACGTGTCCCAATAGCTTTCCTTATGCCACTCCAAAAAAAACATTTTTTCAGGTTCAAGGAGACCCCGAACTCCTAGAAATTTTTGAAAACCATCTCAAGGTGATCAAAATGATCATCCTTATGTTTGGAGAAAATAGTAAGATCATCCAAATAGATCTACATTTGAAAGTTCAAAAGGAATTTTAGCATGTGTGAATGTTCCCCACTTTGTAGTGAATGCCATCTTGTGTTGGTCGTCTTCTTTATCCCATATCTAATTGTAGTGGGAGAAGCCATCTAGTAGCGAAAAAAATTTTGAACCTACCATTGTTTACAAAAATTGTCTCCATAGAAGGCAGTGGGTAATGGTCCTTTAGGGATGCTCTATTCAGGTCTCAAAAGTCAACACACAAGCGAATGTCTCCATTCTTCTTTCAGATTGGCACCAAGTTGGATACCAATGTTTTGTACTTGATCGAGAAGACCATCTGAGACTAAATTAGCTTTTTTAGCTCTTGTGCCATCATGGCCTCAATCTTTGGATTAACTGGCCTCTATTTCTAGCAAACTGGTTTGGCACCTTCTGTCAGCTCTATTGTATGCTAGATGATGTTAGGATTGTATCCCTTAAGGTCATCATATGACCAAGCAACTACTCCTTTGTACCTCTCAAAGAATTTGATGAGCCTTTCTTTATCATGATGTGGGACATCTTTTTCGACTTTGAGCTTTCATCCATCTCTGATATGAAGGTGTGCATAGTCACTGTTTTCCACTAGAAACATAACATATAATAATCTTATCAAATAACATAATAAAAACAAAAAAGCTGAATAATGGCATAGTCTAAAAGTTTCATATAATAATCTAAAACAATATTAAAGTCCTGGTGTCTATCTCTAATTTTTCTACATCTTCTAAACCCATTTTCTAAAGTAAGAAGTAGTATATGTAGCCAAAAATCCACCACATGGTGAGCTTGTAATAGAAAATATTTTGTATCTTGAGCAATGATGGCTATAGCAATGATTCCCCTTGGCTGTTGTAATAAAAAATATTTGGGCCATAGCATGTAGTCATTCCCCAACTAGATGCATCCCCTATGAATGATGGCAGTAGTCAAGAAGAATTTTGTGAAGACAAGTGTCACTTCCCAATGGAAGCAGTTAGAACAAGCGACAACATGTTGCATCCCGCTACTTGCTCCATTCTTCTGTTTGATAGAACCCCTACCGAAGGGATGGATGGTGGTAGTCCATAGCTCATGGTTCATTCTCCCTTCCTTTAGGTGAAAGCTTGTGTTGGGAAGACATGTGGAAGCCTTTATTACTATTGGTGTTGACTGTGGGGTCTGCCAAAATTTAATGCGAACAAAAGCTACTTGGAACATAGATGGGATTTGATGAAAAAGTGAAGGGAAGTAGCTCCAAATAGCATGTGGTGTAGAAACATGGTAGTATGGTAGGAGCCAGTACAAGAGCAAAGGGAGGAATTATTGTGAGGACCGCTGGGAGGACATGTGGAAGCATCTGATAGCATATAGCAAAAAGAAGCCCAATGAAAAGCTAAGGGCAACATGTTCAACATATGAGGTAGGGGCCAACACTTAGCAAAATAAAAACACCCAAAGGGAGCTTGAGGAATTTTCTATTCACATAACTACAATATCTAGCGCTTTCATTTGGTTTCATAATGTTTTATTGAATATTTTTTCCTTAATCAAGTTTCCAAGTCAAACCAATTACAATTCAAACATAGGCAAACTGTATACAACATAACTTTTTTTGTATGTATCAAAACTAAAAAAAAAATGTTGGATCAAGGACTTCAATATCTACTGCACTGATATTTTTATAATCTACTATTTTTCTACATGTGCAAAAAAAAGAGCTTGATTTTTAGTGAAAAAACTATATTCACAAGAAATAAACAATAAATATAATAATAAAATTAAATTTATTTAAAATTATAATTTTTGGGAAGCTTATAATAAGGCTACATACTTACAAAAAATAAATAAAAATGAATTCATTTGATCCCTAAAAAGGTAAATCAAAAGTGGTATTTTATCAGCATTTTGATAGGTGTAAAGGAGACTTCGTTATAGGTATGGTTTAAAACTAGCAATGTTCTATCCAATGGGGTTTGATCTAAGGGGGTTTGATCAAATCCCCTTCAATTGGAATCCTTTAAATGGAACTTTTCAAGGCTTAAATCATTATATTTTCTAAAAATATGTGAATTCAGCAAAAAATAGGATCTCCCAGAAATTGTAAACCAATTTTGTGGGATCACACTATATAGATCTACAATGGTATTTGGGTATTGTAGTAAAGGCCTTATATGATTAAAAAAATATTTACTGACCCCTTGAGTATAAGAACCTCGATATTGAATCCATCAACTAGATTTCTAATGGAAGTGCTTTCCTATAGGTTTGTTGTATTGGGAATCACTTTGTCTTTCCTAGTATATTGTTAAGAATCATTAATAGTTGAGAATAAATAATAGGAATCATATTGGTGATAAGGAAACTTGATTTTTATTTGATAATATTGGATATGAAGTGGGTGTTAAGGTAAGATGGTTTGAAAATAATTGTAACCCTCTACCTTATTGGCCTCAATGTATGATTATACTATAATTATTATACGTGTGGGAAATAATAAGTACAACATTTCATCCCTTATGGGAGACTCTAAATCATTATATACTCCTATGTTGGAGAATATATGATGAGTAAACTTTTCAAGTTGATAAATTAGTAGACATAATAGTGTTGGTCAACTAAGAATGATAAATTTAGTATATGTCCTTAAGACTATTATATCCTTCTTGACCCTTAACTAGAAATCTTGATATCATAAGTGGGTAATAAGGTTCATAGATTTATATATATATGTGTGTGTGTGTGCGAAACTCAAGACTTATTAATGTTGTCATAGTGTGATAAGATAATAAACATTTATGTTGATATCATAAATATTAGCATCGTATTTTCTTGGAAAATATATAATTAGCATGTAATAAAGTAGTCTAACTCTTTTTTAACCTAATGGATTTGTATGAACCAAGGTAATTTTAGGAAGAGTAATTATCCTATCCCCTATACATTGATAAGATATACCTTGGCATGTTCAAATAGGTTATGAATAAAAATAGTAGGTGGATTTTGTTTCAAGGCCTTGATATACTTAAGGGGGAGTATTAGCTAAAACTTGATTATGGGAAACTTGTGTGTAGGAATCCTTTGAGAGACCTTGTAAGGAGAACCACATGTGACTTTGATCCATTTGGAAGCAACTACAGAGGAAGTCCTTGGGAAAAGGATGTCCTTGTTACCTCATTTTTGTAGGGGGAATTAGGGGGGATAACTCCAAGGGTTGGGGTTTCTCATAATTGATTTGATATTTCCTCCTCCGTAAGCTTTAGATTGAGGCTGAAATGGGTACTAGATGGATATAAATGAGTTACGAAAACCTAATAACCTATATTTAATACATATATGCTTCTATATAGTAATCAAAATGAAGAAAGAGATTGAATACCTTATAGTTGGCATTTGATTATATGTACATGTTGAGTGTAAGCCATCTTGTGTTTGTTCTCTATGATTGTTATGTGTTTGTGTAATTTAGCTACAAACCTAGAGGTCTCTATGTATAGGTTCTTGGATATGTTGATTGATATTTACTTTTATAATTCACTTGACCAATATTGTGAATGATTTTATGTATGATGTGCCCAACTGTTAATCTCCAATGTATTTGAGTATTGACAGACAGTCATTAAACCATTCCAATGATCGATTTCTATGCTACTATTAGGGATTATTTATCATTCACCTGGTTCATGGAGGTGGAAGTAGTGGGATAACCTAGTTATGATATGGTAATAGTTAGAAAGTTGTCATTGGATCATACCAATGGAATATTCCTAGAGCTACTATTATATCTTTTAGATTATCCAACATTCACTTGGTTCATGAAGGTGGATTTCTAGGGTCTATTTAAGATTTGATATAGTAATGGTTCCATGGGGGTTACCCTACCATGAAAGTAATGGTAACTAGAGCTAACCATTATGTTAGGAGGGTTCATTGGTAGTCACCTATAGCATGAGCATGATTGTTGCCAAGTGTTACCCGATATTGTGAAGAAGATAGCTAAAAATATCACTAAGGTCACAAGGTGGTATATTTTGAAAGCTACTTCTTTTTTGGTGGATAGACTTGTCAGTGATGGCCTATAGGTGATTGAATTTGGAATCCACCACGATAGATAGTTTAACTACTTATGGAAAGCTTTTGGATGGAGGATGGACCCACAGTGTAGTACGCGATGCACTAAATCCCCTTCCTAGTTATTAGATAGAATACTTGGACTTTTTGAGTTGAGGATGGATCCTCGGTGTAGTATGGGATACACCAAATCCTTTTCCCATTTATTTTATAGTTAATAAGATCGAGGAAAATTATGGGAACCACACTATAGTGTAGAATGCACTAATATTCCTTTTCTACAATGAGATATGTTAAGGGCATATGTTAGTTCACCATTGTGGATGTGCCAGCTAGTCACTATGTGTATGCGATGTATGTTGGAGCTAGTCACTTTATATATGTGATGTATGTTGGAGCTAGTCACTATGTACTTGTGATGTATTTTAGAGCTATTCACTACATATATGTGATATATGTTGAATCTAATCACTTTTGTACTTGTGATGTACATGTGAGATAGTCACTATGTATATGTGATGAATGCTCGAGTTAATCACTATTGTACATGTGATGTACGTATGAGTTAGTCACTATTATGCTTGTGATGTGTGTATGATCCAATCATTAATGTAATTATGATATACATATGAGCCAACCATTTTTTAACTTGTGATGTGTGTATGAGAGTCATTGTTGTACTTTTGATGGGTATGAGCTAGTCACCTTGAATATATGTGATGTATGCTCTTGATAGTCATTGTGTATGTATGATTGTGATAGTAATTATGCATGATGTTTATATTATGGTATGATATGAACCCTATGTATTTGTGCATGTTTGTACACTAAGGATTGGTGATGTTTGGTATGGACCGAAAACTTGATGGAAGATTATTATCATCATATTATTAATGACTAAGTGCTAACTTATACTTAATGAATAGTCTTGGGTTAAAGGTGAGATCAGAGATCTCATCCACGAGGAGATAATGAAATCCCTTTAATATGGTTGGTAAAAATATTAAGCCTCTGATTTCCTATGAGGGGATACATAGCCAAGGTCATCATGAACCCTCGAGGCATATGTTGTAGGTCTAGGAATGACCTTAACATTGAGACCATACAAATCCTATCTACAAGCATATAAGTGGAAAAGTGGAGCTGATGCTACCATGGTGAATGGATAATCTTTGAAGTTAGTGCTTGTAAGTTGCATGGAAGATTATCATTCAATTAAGTCCGGTATGGGTATCTTAATTGAATTCAAGAAAAGAAAATTGTAGTTCCTAAACCCAAGGAAATAGGGTTCCACATTTTTGGGAGATGGAACTAAGGGTTATGACCTATTTCACTCTTAGTTCATTAGGAAACCCTAGAGATCCCTCAACCAAGTGACTCAATTGAGGGAAGGATTACTAGGAGGTTTCCTTAGGTGTGATTAAGAAGGGGGTTCACCACTAAGAAAATGCTTAGAAAGAAAGACATGAAAGTAATATGCAAATCTATGTGACCTAGGAAATGAAACTTAAAATCAAAATAATAAACAAAGGATAAGTAGAGGAGTACCTAGAGAAATGAAGATGATTAAGCAAGGCTTGAAAACTCTAAAATTAATTGTTCTTGAAGCACATTAGGACTCATTTACTAGACTACAGGAAATTTAGTCCTAATTAGGGTTTATAAGGTAAATATAGAATCTACTACTAACAAACTAGGATCTATAATTTTTTTTGAAAAGGGGTATACTTGGACTCATAAACCCAAGGTGGTGATCTAGTCCCATTCATCCTATCCATAAAAGTAAGATCTAAAACTATTCTCTTATCTCTGCACTTCCTTCCTATGTCTTCCAAACTTTACTTCCAGGTTTGAACCTATTAAAAATCTATGAAAAAATTGTTGTGTTGATTTCCTTATGGGGGGTTTTCCTAGTTCAAACCCATAGTTGGTAATCAAAATTTGATAGAAAGAATAGACCTAAAATGGAAATTTATGTGAAGATCATAATATTAAATGTGCCTAAGTTTAAGAAATCTAGAATGCAATAAAACCCTACTCTAATGTGCTATAATAGGATGCATAAATGAAACATGATAATGAGATGAATCACTTTGGGAGATCTCTAATCACCATAATAAGCCATAAGAATGCATGCACCTTTCTTTAGGTAGAAATTAGAAAGAAAATGGGACATGTCCAATCACTTAGGTAACACGTCATTAGGCTTGGTTCAATGGCTAGTTGCATCTCCCCGACCTAGAAACCATCATCAATCTTTGAAAATGTTATATCTTGAAAAGAAAGTGAGTTTGAAGACTTGAAAAAATACTATAATGCTACTCCAAGACTTCAAATTTTCTTGCTCCTTGCTCTTGAATGCTTTAAAATCTCTCTTGAAAGCTCTAAATCTAAGTGAGACTCTTCTTGCTTGAAAATTCTAGATGAAATAATGATTTTGATAGCCTTAGTTTTATAGACCTCCCATATAATTTACCATTTATTAGATCCAAAATGCCAACATTTACCAAACATTTGAAATAAAAACCTTAATTTCTCACTCAAACTCTAAAAAGTGGCCAAACGGGACTCATACGCCCAAGGTGGTGTATGAGTCCCACCCTAGTTTTTCGGGCTGAGGAAATGTTGGAGTGTTAGAAAACTAAATATATTTATTTAATTTCTTAGGATTTCAATCGAAATAAGCCATGGGATATGTAATAAAGGGTATTAGGTGCTTGTTAATGATGATTTAAAGGGTAGGAATGCAAGGGTACTAAAATAGGTCCAAACTAAGCGTGAAATTGTACTATCTCCAAGAAGGGAGTGCAATTTTTGACACTGCATTTAGCACTCACTTTAGATATGACTCTACATGTATATGCGAGCTAAAGGAATTCAAATTGTAAACTTTATAAAATTATACTCATATGGATTCATTTGCAAACATGGGAGAGTGAAGACCCCTTTATAGTCATCTGAAAAACAACAATGTTAGGGACTACATCCTGCTAAAGCACTTCATTATTCGATAAAAATTCCTCTTATCTAATTTCTTCAAAAATCAAATTTGAGTGTAGATGTATGCCCCCCCTTGATTTCACCTTTTTTATGGAGGTGGAATCAAGGTAACAGTCTAATGGAATCAAATTGCATAAGTTGTATCATATGGTATTTCAAAGTACCATATCACATTGTGAAAAACATTTGATGAGACCGGGAGAAAAATTACAAATCCAATGCAACAAATGACATTGAAAATGAAGTTCTCTAGCCCCCACTATGTTAATTTGAAATTAAAAAGAACTTTATTTAACTTAGCATGTAAATGATCTAATTTGGAAGTATAGGAGAGTAAAATGTTAAGTAGTTTGTGATCATTTTGTCTTTTACCTTTTTGTAGTTTGAATCTGATGGAGAGTGATTAACAATGCCAAGAATATGACCATACGTGCTTCTGAGACTCAAGAGCCTACACAACGAGGTGGTGTGGGGTGATCTTCAACATACAAAGAGTAGATTCTTCTCGACCTTAGCTTTGGTTGTATGCATTTATTCTATGTTTTTACATATTTCTCTAGATAGACTTAGGACCCTAGAAAAAGAAGTAGCAAAGCATCCCTTTTTTTTGCAAAGTGTCCCACTTTTTTTTGCAAAGTGTCCCACTTTTTTTTGCAAAGTGTCCCACTTTTTTTGCAAAGTGTCCCATTTTTTTTGCAAAGTGTCCCACTTTTTTCGCAAAGTGTCCCACTTTTTTCACAAAGTGTCCCAAAAAAGGAATAAAGTATCTAGGACACTTAGAAAAAGTACCCTAGAGCAACTTTAGCACACTTTTTGACTACTGATGTATAGTTTAGGATTTTAGAATGCTTATATGTGATATTTTTTTCTTTTTTGTTAGGTTCCTCCTTGATCGCAACAACATCTTGGAAATAGGTTGTTCTATCACCTACGAGACCTAGTTACAACACTTTCAGAGGAGGACATAAAAACATTATAGGAAATAGGTATATACTAGATGTATCACATTCCTACCAGATACCATGATTCCATGTTGATGACACTAGTAGAGAGATAGGATGTGTATACTTGAACCTTTCATCTACCCACCGAGGAGATGACTATCACTTTGGAGGATGTGCATCACATTCTTTAGGTTCTTTTCTAAGGTGAGACTATACGTTTTGTAGAGGATTGATCCTATTGGGAGATGAGAGTGGATATTCAATATTGCCTTGGAGGTCTGATTTAGGAGATGAGCATGGAGCCATGTGTTGAGCTGAAGTGGTTACTATACGCATGATCGCCACTCCTTAGACAAATCATGATATTTACCATAGCATTAGTACTAGTCCCATATGGTTGGGGAGCACACCTAGATGGAAGATTAGTGCACATGATATGCAAGATGGAGCAACACAAGATTTTCTACACCTAGGATTGTAGTATACTAGCATATCTCTATTATGATTTAGGATGGTTCACCTATCAGGAGGTGGAATGTAGGGTGCATTGTACACTACTACAAGTTTGGTGCCTAGAGAATATCACATGTACTAGACCAATAGGATTTCCTATTGTAGGCACCATGGGATACTCATGCTCTTTTAGTTATCCACTTAGAAGAGTATGGTAGTATGGATATTTTCTATACTAAAGAGTCAGATTAAACTATATTGATCAGGAGGAGATCCTATCAAGACCTTACCAACTGATATCTCAGTGGCCAAATGACACCCACCAGTTGACTAGGATACAGAGGGACTGATTTTTACTAGGTAGGTTTGATTACATAGTGAGAGATTTCTACTATGATCATATCATTAGATAGTTTGGATAGATATAGGTACCCCTAGCAACACATCCATTTTATAGATGATCACTACGGAGTGGTTTTAGGACCAGAGATACAAGACAACTCACAGTTGATGATGTTGTATCAAATGATTCAGATGATGAGGATCTCAACATGCCCCCAGTCTCTAACACTGAGGACGTTGGTTATGCAAATGCCTATGAGGAGTGGTGAGCCACAACACAACCAACTCTAGTATTTCCTATGGATTAGCCTATAGGTTATGCATAACCTCTTCCTTATCACAAGGATGATGAGGAGACAGGTGAGGAGATCGAGGCTTCAAACTTATTTACAGATGAGGTAGAGGAGGATTACAATGAGGAGGAATACTTAGAATATGAGGAGGAGGAGGATGAAGAGGATGAAGATGAGGAGGAGGAGAGCTAGCTAATGAGAGATGGCAGTGATACAATAGGTGAGGGTCTAGTCACCCTCAAGTGGAGAGATCTAGTTCCTACCTGGGTTTCCAGATCATATTCAACAACTACAATACATCCTAGAACTTATGAGCATGGGGAGGGTAGCACATCTTCTATACATCCTACACATCATATAGGAGACCTAGGTGACAACACATTATTTATGTTTATGGTTGTGCTTTTATAATTATGCTCATGTTCTTATTTTTCACTTATACGTATGTCATGTTGTGTATTGATTATCCTTATGATTTTCATCTTGCAGGGTTCATGAGAGAGTCACAAGATCTCTATTAATAGGAGGTTGCAGAGATCATTCCTCATTTTCCCACATATGAGGATTTTGGCACAAACTACATTCTCCCACCGATCCTAACTTGAAAGACTACATGCTAGTAGAGGTGAAAAGGGAGAAAGGGGCCAATTAAAGAATGGAAACCTAGACTTAAGGTCATAACTTGAAAGACTGGAAAGTCGATATAAGGAGTCAATGCAGAAACATAACAAAAGTGCATGCTTGGTCCCAAGGTTTAAGGTTTATTTTACAAGGGTTTTAGATGGCACAAACTTGTAGAAGAAAAACCTAATTTTATACAATTGAGGAATTTCAAAACTAAAAAACCCTAGAGCATCAAAATAAACATGGATTTCAATAGGATGCACATATAGGATCTCCCTAATCAGGTATAAATGATGTGTATCAAATGGTGACATAAAAAATGGAAAAATTCCCAGCGACATTGTTCATAGGATTTAGTAGCCTTCAAAAATCCATTGGGCACAAAGCCATAACAATATTTGTAGCAACAAGGTTAAACTAAGGGAAAAAATAAAACAAAGCATGTGCACACTGCACTTAGAGGAAAGTAGGAAATTAGAGCATACATTCCCTTAAGGAGAATGCAAGGTATGCAAGAGCAGTTCTTGGAATGTAAACCACAAATAAGATAATATGTACAATAGATAGAGAATAGGGGCTTCTCAAACAATATCATTGATTGGTTTTCAAAGGTAGCTTCCCTTTCTCATTATTTATAGTGCTTCATATGTTCATGAGTGTCCAAGGGTAGATGCAGATTAAACAAATTTTCAACCAATGGTAGGGTAAGTGCACCAAGATGGTTCCCAAAAAGGGGGCTTAAGTGGCCACATTTTTTCTAAAATCAGGAAATGTTGACCTTGGACGTGAAATTGAGGATAGTTACACTCAAAATTTTGAGATGGAACAAAAACAAGGATCAAAGTGCTCTGAGTCTACTTTCTAAACTACTAATTTATTTTGAAAATGGTTGAGATAAAGGGGTTCAAAAGAGGGATGTACACAAATTGGTGTTGTTTTTGTCAGAAAAACATAACATACCAACTCTTGTATGACCTGAGCACGGTGAACTTTTTTGTATTATTTTTAAAATCGCTATGGTCAGAAGTTAGCTAACAGCATCTAGTTGATGCCCAATTTTTCTGATAATTTTTTAATGAATATTTTATTTTTTACTAATTTTCTAAGTGGGCACTTCCTGAAAAGCAGAATTTTGGCCGTGCTCCCCCCACAAATTTTTTAAAATAATTGATTTTTTTTTTCCTTTTTTTAAAATTTGTAGAATGGAGTCTAGTTTCTGAAAATGTAATTTATTTGAAATTTTGATGAACGGTTAATTTATAACAAAAAAAACACCAAACACTACTTTTTGGAAAAAAATAGACATACAAAAAAAGAAATTATGGATGAAAGGCTTAACATTGTCAAAAAGTGAAAAAAATTACATCGTTGGATAGCTAAGAGAGAACCTAACATTACCCATGTTTTTTATTTTGTCGATATTGAACTAGATGCAATATTGATGGTGAGCATAGACCTGATTATGTGAAAAATTGTATAATTTGCAAAAACACGTCTCTAGTCTTGTTGGGAATGCCCTCCAAGCCTTTGGGTTGGTATTCCAAGGCAAATACTTTCACTTTTTTCTTTGTTTTTAACACGAGCGCATTTTGTAAAACTTTTTCAAAAGTGGCCAGAAAATTCGTACCCAACTTCATGCACCCGCTCGGTAGTTATATCTCATAGAGAAGGAAAGTAAAACCACCTACCTCTTCAGTTTGTTCATGTACACTTCTTTGGAGTGGATAAGTAGGTCAAATACTTTCTTCCTCAGTTGCAATATCATGCTTAAGGGAAAGCATGGATGTGGTAATTTGGTGGCCTCCATCAAAGAAAAATGTATGATAGGACATCCTCTTGAAAGGAAAAACTTTGAGCTCTCCTTGTTGGTTTCTTGATTGTGCATCGCTTCTTCCTCAATTTGTTGTCCTGCAAAAAACCCCTCTTGTGACTATTTTGGTAAAACCAAAGAGGATTTTTCCTTATGTTCCTATAGCTCATGATTTTCCTCTTTTGGAGGTGCTAAATTGACATCCAAGCTTGAACAAAATGTCTCTAAGTCATCCCAAAAAAATACTTCTCCAGCCTCTTCCTTGCTTAATTCTATAAGAGGACTAGTTTTTGACATCATAACAGCTTTCCTTGTGCATGTCAACCTCTTCATTTTACAAAACAAGGATATCATCATTTGTTTCCTCATGGACTAGCCTCCTTTGATACCTATTTTTATCCTCAAATTCCTTCAAAACTTGTAAAGGTATTGAAACCTACATGCTCTCTTATCTTCATCAAAAAAATAAGGTATCTCAACAAACATAAAAACTAAGTCTTCATTTACATCACCTCCTCCTTGCTTCCTGCCCTACTTTCCCAACTGATTTGTTGATGTAGGAATAGATAACATTTATTCATTTTCAATAAAAAAGGGGAGCTCATCAAATAAATCAATAAGAGCCTCATGCCCAATACCCACTGCTCATTCTTCAAACTATTGCCCTAGTTGATCATGCTTATCAACACCTAACTACAAGTCAAACTTTTCCTTTTCTTTGTCATTCTCAACTGTATCAACAAAAAAAGGAATCTCCTATCCCACCCCCAAAAAAATGTCTTCCTCTTCTGTCCTAAAATAGCTATCCCAATAAACAATGGGCCCATCTTTGCAAAGACAGATGATACTAAGACAAAAAGGTTGATTATAGGATTTTTTTTAGGTTTCTTGATCAATAATAGGCTTTCAAGGGTGAACCGTAGAGTTTTGGGTAGGGCTTATAGGCTAATCTTGCACTCTTAGGAATATTTCACCTAAAAGGAGATGGATAAGTCCCACTCAAAAGTTTAGGTAATTCATTCAAATTATGCAATGTATGATGTTATTTAGACTAAATTGAATGATCTAAGTGAAATTAAACTATGAAATTGAGAGATTATGAATGCAAAACCTAAGAATAATGCAATTCTTGAAAACACAATGATGTTTACAAAAATCTTGAAATGATGAATGAAAATGTAAACTAAACTAAAGAGAAAGCTAAATCTTTGACTATGTGCACCTAAGAAGTTGAAGAAGACTGAAAGGAAATATGGAAATATGCATAAACCTGATTTTGGGCTGACTGGGACTCATACGCACCCTGGATGAATCAGTCCCAGGTCAGGGTTTTTCTGCACAAGAACTATTTTTTGCCAACTAGGTGTCAAGATCTACATCTAACTGAAAATGTCACCTTAGGAGGGACTCATTCACCATGCATGGTGAATCAATCCACTTTCAAATTTCTGTGATTTCAAACCTCTGTTCTGTAGCTTGACACCTGTACAACACTTTCTGATGGAAACCTGAATCGGGATATCAGAAAATTCCTGCAAAATAGCTAAAAATTGTTTGTCTAATGGGGGTTTTCCTTGGTCAAACCCCAAGTTGGGTAATCAAACCTTGAATGAATCAAAATCTGCATAAAACCCTAGCCTTAGATGTGTTAAAGACTAGTAAAATCTGAAGTATGTCAAAAACCCTATTCTTTGATGCAGTGGGGGGAGGCCTGCAACAAAGAAATAAACAATTCCAATCTACAAACACAATTTTCAGATTACAATCTCTTCATAACCTCTTCATTAAACAAGATTACTTTGTTTCCTTGTAGCATAGCAATTCCACTAAATCAGGTAATTACTTCACAAACACGCCCTTTCAATTCACAACTCAAGACTCATCAGGGACCCATTACAGAGCCTATCAACATATCAAATAATCACCAATGGTTGTTTTGTACCAAACCGCTCAAATAAGGTTTTCCACACCTTTTAGGGCTCAAATTAGCCCAATTTTGCAAAGAGACTACTCTCTAAAACTTTGGGACAACAAGTCAAATGTCTCACTACCATATATTCCTCAATTAGATCTCAAAAATTTAAACTTCCTAGAGCCAAATCTCAAAACCCTCTTCCTAGGCTTAGAAACCCTAGGGTTTACTGAAAGACGCCTTTCCCACACTCTTGAAAACTTACCAACATCTCCAAAATGGCTTATTTAACCTGCACATTCTCAAAACATCTTAAAATAACACTGCCCTTTCACAAAACTCAATATGACATACCAAAACCTTCAATTTTCATAGGGAAAACTCAAAATTCACTCTTAGGGCTTCACACCCAATTCATTTCCAGACCTCCCCTTCACTAATTTACCATTTCCACACCAATTCCTACTATTTTCTATCCATCCCACTGAGTTACAAGCTTTATCATAGGTGGGATGGAGTTAAAACATGTTGAAACCTCACAAAAGTATCGAAAACCCTGTTTCAGCCAGTTAGAGAAAACACTCAATAAAATGATCTAGTTTTGATGAGAAGCCTTTAGAACGTATTCAAAATAGAGTTAGAACATTATGAAATACAATTCAAAAAAATAAATGAATAAAGGGAAATCTATACGGCTGTACAAGTCTATGTAAGAAGAGAAAACCAAAAAATCTAGTAAAACAATGCTCTTTCCAATTGTTTATTGATTCAAAACTTCAAAAATCAGCCATACATTGATGCTTTCTTCCTATTTATTATTTTTAATACTCAACCAACCATTATAAATTCTCCTAATTTCCATTTGAAGGCTTGCAACCGTTGGTCTCCCAACTCATCCTTTTACAACTTTTTTTGAATTTTGCATTTTCCCCATAAAAACAATTTTTCAACCTTTTGCATCTTTTTAATGAACCAAACCTCCTAACACCTAAACATGACTCAAAATTGAATAAATACATTAAAAAATGGTCTTATAGACCTTATTACCAATAAATTCCTCCAAAATCTATAACCTAGACATAATAGACTTGAATAGACAAACATCTTTAAATGGTGCTCCTACACCATACACCCCAATTTTGAGATTTCCCAAGTCTCTCAAAAAGAGTAGTGTAACATGTCCTCTTTTGTATTCTTCATTTTTCAATCTTCCATGATTTTCTTCATCAGGTTTGTTGTGTCCTTGAACTTTACTGTCTTCAACCTTCTTGAGCTTTCCTTCACTTGTTCTTTGTTCGAACTTTACATTCTACCTTTTTGGGGTGTTTCTTAGTTTTCCCAACAACAAATACTGATGTTCCTTCTTCTTTTACATCTACACTCACATTCTTATCAGCTGACATCCCTTTACAACTCATTTCTTGTTCTATCCTCTATCCTCTAGTTTCTTTATCTACACCTTCATCAAAGTCACCTATACTATCTCCTCTATCAGTCCTTTTATCAACTACCACATTACATTTAAAGGTCTTTGTCAGACCTATACCTACTTTGTTCATTGTCCTCTAAAACTTACCAACTACACCAACTATCTCATCAATCCCATCATCCCTTAACTATCCTTCATTTTTTTTCTTTTCTACATCCTTATAGACCTCTATATTGTCAACCTTTGATTGCCACTTCACTGTACCAACAACCTCTGTCATATCAACATCATTCACTATCCTTTAACTTACTGTCCCATCATAAACTTCCATTTTCTTGGTTTTTATCTCACCATCCTCTGTACAAACATCTCTTAACTATCTCTTTGCTACTACAAGACATATAACAATCCCTACAACTATACCATCACTATTTCCTTGCCTTTCCAAAGGCCCTTCATGCTCACTTTCCACTTTACCAGTTTGAGATATAATTTTTTCCACTTTCTTTTTCCAATCAAATACCTTCTTCTTTCCAACATCTGATTGCAAATCATTATCATGCCTTCTTCTTACTATCCTATCTTCATCATACCTACTATTGGCTACCGAATTAGTATTCTTTCCTTTAATATCTACATTCACAGATTCCTTTCTCCCAAACATAATAACCTCACCATACTCTTCTAGACGCTTAGCCAATGGAGTTAAAACAAACTCTCTCCCATCTTTTTCTATGGTGTATGTGTTTTTTCTACCATTATGCAAGGACAAACTGTCAAACTTCCAGTGCCTTCCCAACAATAAATGACAACTAATGGGCAATATATCATAGAGAAATTCATCTTTATATGGACCTATTTGAAACTCAATCCTTACTTGTTCACTCACCATAAAAGACTGATTTTCACTAACCCATGACACCCTATATGGCCTTTTTCTAGGTACTCTTTGAAAATGCAATTTTTCTACCATCTCATGAGACACAATATTATCTGTACAACCTGAATCAACAATGACTTTTCATACCTTGTTTTTGGGTATGTGTAGGATCATGATGGGCAAAAAAGTGGCAATATGATGGGTATGTGGCTAACGACTCTTTTTTTACCCAAAATTGATGAAAAAAAAAGGGTTTTTAAAGGAGATTCTCAAGTTTCCACCGATATAAATTATGCTTTAATTTTAATTTAATAAGTAATTACTATTCATTTTCTATTCGAATTATGACTAAAGTCCTGATTGATAAGCTAAATGAAAAAAATCTATAGCTTTCCAATGATATCACATTTTTTGAATACAAAACATGTGTCACATTCTATGATTCGCATACTATAAGATTTAAAAAAGAAAAATTGAATTTCATGAATTTTTGACCAAGTTAAGGTGGTTAGACATATGATTTTTTTATATTTTTTAAAAGTTGTAATAAAAAATTCATAATTAATTATTTACTTGGAAAAAAATTAAAAAAAAAAATGCATCACATTGGTACATGAGTCCTCTGCTTATATCTAAAATATTATAAAAAAATATTATCATTTTATTATGGTTAGGGTGGTCAGATAGACACCTACTTCTTATTTTTACCCTGAAATTTAAGTATTACTGCATTGAAATTTCAAATTTTCACCAAATATATATATTTTTTAAACAAACCTATTAATTTAGAAACTACATTCAATTTGCTACATATTCTATTCTTACAGATTTTTGAGATAATATAGATAGCTTATTCAAATTTTTATGTCAAGTTGCCTAACTTTGATTTTTCTGAATTTTTTGCCACTTAAGGGCCTATTGTTTCCATGATGATCCTACACATACCCTTCTACACTTGTAGGTTGTCCTGAATAAATCCTTTCTTTGAAGTAACTCTTCCTCCTTTGTGGTCTTCAAAATTTGTTTCTTCATCATTTGAATTTCACCAACTTCAGGCCTTGCAATCAATTTGTTTGAACTTGAACTACTTTCAGCGTCATCTTCTTCAATTATTTGAGCTCTTTGATCTAGTTTTCTTTCTCCTCCACCTATTGATGAACTAGTCTTCTCAGGGAACTTCCAAGCAGGATGTCCATATTATTAACAATGATAACATCTACATACAAAAGTGAACATAAGAGTTTATTCCACCTCCAAATCTACCCCTTTGCCTCTATATCCACCTCTAAAGTCTGCAACTTGTTCATCTATCTTGCTTACATTGGAGTAGAAAAAGTTCCCCTTCCTCTTATTGTTTTTTCTTGTATTCTCTTTACCTTCTCTTCAACCTTCAATACCATTTTGTAACATTCTTCTACATTTATAGGATTAGTCAAAGCCAACTCATCCTGTATATTCATTCTTAAACCACCCAAGTACATAGCTAATTTCTCATCTTCATTTTCCTTATGGTTAGACCTCATACTCAATCTATTAAATTATTCAATGTATTTCTTTACATCCATTTCCTTTTGTCTCAAATTTTGCAACTTGTTAAACATTTGAATTTAATAATCTGAAGGGAGAAACTTACCTTGTAACTTAGCCATCATCTTGTCCCAATCCACAATCTTAGACTTTCCTTGTTTCCTTCTTTCTAACTGTAGATAATCCCACCATACAAGTCCATGACCCTTAAGATTTGTTTTGGCAATCTTCACTCTCTGTTCTTTAGGAATCTCTTCACATTCAAAATAGTTATCCAAAGAAGCTATCCAATCTAACAATTCTTCTTCATTGAAATTACTACCAAACTTTTGCACATCAATTTTTACCTTGTATTTGTCACCTTTTATAGCCTTTATCAACTTGGCCATTCTTTGATCTTCTAGATCAAGCTCTTCTTCAACATCTTCAAACTCTTCATCATCTTCTTCCTCTGATTCACTGGTCTCAACTGCTTCTCTTCTCTTGTCGGTTTCGAGGGCTTCCAATCTCTCTCTCAGTTCTTTGATTTCTTTAATGTATTGATTCTTCAAATCATTCATCTCCTTTTTTTTGTTTTTTCCTTTTGGAGACATCTTTGCAATCTTGCCTCTTCACCTTCCAAGCTTTCTTTCACAATCTACAATCTTCTTCTACATAAATCTGGTACCTTTGCTCTGATACCACTTTGATGTAGTGGATGGAGGCCTAGAATACACAAAGACACAATTCCAATCTACAAACACAATTGTCAGATCACAATCTCTTCAAAACTTCTTCATTCGACAAGAACACTTTGTTTCCTTGTAGCATAGAAATACCACTAAATTGGGTATTACTTCACAAACACACCCTTTCAATTCACAACTCAACACTCATCAGGGAGCCATTACAAATCCTATCAACATATCAAACAATCATCAATGTTTTTTTGGTACCAAACTGCTCAAATAAGGTTTTCCACACCTTTTAGGGATCAAACTAGCCCACTTTTGCAAAGAGACTACTCTCTAAACTTTTTCAAACTCTCTAAAACTTTGGAGCAGCAATTCAAATGTCTCAAAACCACAAATTCCTCAATTAGATCTCAAAAATTCAAGCATCCTATAGCCAAATCTCAAAACCCTCTTCCTAGGCTTAAAAACCCTAGGGTTTATTGAAAGATGCATTTCCCACACTCTTCCAAACTTTCCAACATCTCCAAAGGGATTATTTAACATACACATGCTTAAAACATCTTAAAATAATGCTTTCCTTTCACAAAACTCAATTTGACATACCAAAACCTCTAATTTTCTTTGGGAAAACTCAAAATTCACTCTTAGGGCTTCACACCCAATTCATTTCCATACCTCCCCTTCACTACTTTACCATTTCCACACCAATTCATACTATTTCCTATCCATCCCATTGAGTTACAAGCTTCACAATAGGTGGGATGGAGTTAAAACATGTTGAAACCTCACAAAACTATCAAAAACCCTGTTTCAACCGGTTAGAGAAAATACTCAATAAAATGCTCTAGTTTTGATGAGAAGCCTTTAGAATGTATTAAAAAGAGAGTTACAAAACTATACAATACAATTCAAAAAAAATATGAATCAAGAGAAATTTGTACAGCTCTACAAGTCTGTGTAAGAAGAGAAAAATAGAAAATCAGGTAAAACAACACTCTTTCCAATTGTTTATTGATTCAAAACATCAAATATCAGCCATACATCGATGCTTTCTTCCTTTTTATGCTTTTTCATACTCAACCAACCATTCTAACTTCTCCTAAGTTCCTTTTGAAGGCTTGTGAGCATTGCTTTTCCAACTCAGCCTTTTACAACTTTTTTGAATTTTGCATTTTCCCCATAAAAGCAAATTTTCAACCTTTTGCATCTTTTTAATGATCCGAACCTCCTAACACCTAAACATGACTCAAAATTGACTAAATAAATCACAAAATGGTCTTATAGACCTTATTAGGAAAAAAATCCTCCAAAATCTATAACCTAGACATAATAGATTTGAATAGAAAAACATCTTTAAATGATGCTCCCGCACCAAATGAATAAAAATCTGCATAAAACCCTAGCCTTAAATGTGTTAAAGACTAGGAAAATCTAAAGTATGTCAAAAACCATATTCTATTATGCAAGAATAACAAATGAAAATGTGATTTGTGTGATGCAAGATCTCAACCCTAGAAATCTAATAAGACATCAAAACTAAAGATAAAATGACATGTAAATGGAATGTAAATGAGATATAAACCTTAATATAAAGATAGAGAAGCAATGGAAGATGGAATTACTTTGAAAATAAGTCTTTAGGTGTGATTTTATGGCTAGTTGCATCTCCTCAACCTATATTTCTCCATGATTCACCATAGGAATCCACCATCAACTCTTTGCAATGTTGAAATTTGATCCAAAAAGTGAGCTTCAAGACCTGCAAAAAACCCTAGTTTGCTTCCCTAAAACTTCAACTTTGCTAATGAAAATTGTTGTAGAAGACTTGACTTTAGAAATTGCTTTTGCAAAATGACTAGAAGATGTGTAAAATGATTAGAAAAGAGTATTTATAATCAAAAACATCTAATTTTCAAATTATTTAGACCTAAGAGGCTAACATTCACCAAAACATTAAGTTGAATTAATTGAATTCCCACTTAAAATTGAAATTTCCCTCAAAAGGGACTCATTCGCCACCCTTGGCAAATGGGTCCCACTAGAGGGGACTCATTTTCCCAAGGTGGCGAATGGGTCACACTACTAATTTTTGAAGGTGGTTTTTTGGGATATAGAAGAATTGAATGTTATTTGTTGGGATTTAAGTGATTTCTCAGGGAAAACAAGGCTCTAGATCAAAAATAGTGAATCTTAGGGGTGTATAAATGTCGTTTTGAAGGATAAATGATGCAAGGGGACTCAAAAGTGGGTGTAACTAGGCGTGAAATTGTTTCTTTTCTCAAGAGGGTCCAATTTTCTACGACATAAAAGGATAGAGGAGGAAACTTGTATAGTCAAAGCCTCTCATGATGGATGAAGGTGTCTAATATTATAATTTTAAGCTCAAAAGACATACTTGAAGGCACAAGAGGCTTACCTTGCTTGAAGCTTAGAAAATAATAATTTGTAGGCTCCTCCTTCATAGGCTAGGTAGGAATGCAAGTAGTTGATTTTTCCCCAACTCCTGCACGTAGGCAAGCAAGAGCCTCATTTGTTCTTGTTTAGTAATTTAAATTCTTTTTTAATAAAATTATCATATTGCTACATTTGTATCTCCATCTCTCGCTACTATTGGTAAGCTTGACAAACCAACTCTTTGTACTGCAAATCAAAATCTTGGTGTCTCTTGATATCATCAAACTACTTATTGAAGTCTATTAGTATGCTCTTGATGTCTACATTAATCCCAATATGGCTAGTATTGTGGGGCTAGCTAGTAAGGTAACAAGGATGGTTTGGCATATCAATGACTTCTTGAGACTGATTAGATGGAAACCAAGGAGATTGAGAAGGGGTGGGTAAGTGGAAAACATGATAAGAATATTGATGAGCTACTTCTAATGGGTTATTTGGGACAAAAATAGTAGCATGAATTGATTGGTATGACTTATAGGAAGGTATATGAGTTGCACTTTCATGAAATGAAGAATGGTAAAACTTATCTTCATGAAATGTTCATGAAATGAAGGCATGATGAAGCATTTAAACTAGTTGGAAACTCCTAAAAATGTTCTAAAAATCAAAATTATGAAGACTAGTTTTTGTAAAAATTGAAGTACATACCAACACTAGTCTTCTTGAAAATAGAATATAAAACTCAGAGTCACCAGGTGTGTGAATATTTGGTCTCCAAAGTGAGATATTACTGAAAAAGACACCAAGTATAAGAAATGATAAGAGATGATTTGAACTGAAATCATTCAAACTGTCCCACTGGGCGTGCTAGAAACTATTGTCACTTGGAAATGCACCCAGCTGAACATGGGGTTCAACATTCTAGTGATACAATGGAAATAGCCTCAAGGTGTGGGACCCTAGCAATTAAGGTTAGATCTCTGGAGAAGGTAAACTTCCTTTCTAAACCAGGTGCAAAAGAGGATTGGTCTAACCTAACCTCAATAAACTCTAAAATAATGGCTTGTTGGGGAAAAGGGAGAAGGAGGAAATGCATAAAAAATAATGAAAAGGTGATGCACCGATTTTAGAGTGTTTCTTACTGCTTGTGATTTCATAGAGACACAATAAAATTCTAGAAAAGGAAACACAAATCTCTATTTCTCCCAATTTATAAGACTAACATGGAGGCTAGGGCTTGAAAGATCCTAAAAGGGGTGAAGATTACTCACAATTAATACCTATAATAAATTAGAAAAATTATACAACTTCTAAAAATGATGAAACATTCATACATGTATAGAGCTACAAACTATTACATAGAATGAAAGCATTGAGAAGAGGTGAAAGGGGTAGTTACATTAACATAGAGGAATAAGCCAATTTTACAATTGTAGAATCCTAAAATAACATAAGTCCGCTAGAGAAATTCCAAGGAAGAACCGTTCAAAAAGATTCAAGTATTTCCTTTATAGTGTAGACATAACTGAGAAAAGAATTCAAAAACCTAGCACTAACCTAACTAGGGTTTATAGGAAAATAAACTCTAATCAAAATTCAAACATCCAAATTTCCCTCAGAACTAAGCAATAACCAAGCCATAAAGGATCTAACACCTCAAGCACATCCCAGAATGATGACCCTCATGAATGCATGCATGGAGCACCCATGAAACTTACAACAAAATTCTAGCAACCATAATTTGGCCTCTACAACACACTAAGGATTAATGGCATCATCTAGTAATGAATGCAACATTAGATTGATGTGAATAATAAATCCATGGTGGATTAGATTTGATCAGGTAGATGGGAATCTTGATGAGCCATTACTCTAGGCTTGACCTACAAAAACCAACATATTTAGCCATTGATATTTGAACTCAAGCCATCAGATCAAACATGGATAGCCAAGATCAACCTTCAAGGAATCTTTAAAATGTGACTATTGATCACCATGAGATTCATGATCAATGACTATTGTGTAGCCTTAGTATATCACAACCTCCCCCTAGCAACTGAAGAGCACAAATGCAATAGCCTAAGTCCATGCGATATAATAGCTAACTGACATCTAACCTTTGAATATTCTTTTAGTATATATCCTCCTCGGTAACACATCACACATAGAACACCACCCCCACAACATGAAGCTATGATGCATAGATCACCCATGATAGCCATATGATCATCATCTTCAAATTTGAGCTATTGACGTCCATATCTCAGTACATGTGACCATCAAAAATGACCCTATCATGGTGAAATTCACAACTATGATGTGAATTACCCATGTCATGCAACCAAAACATGAAACCATCTACCTTGGAAACTTGTCACAATATTGCCCCATCACATATCTAAACTTGTACCCACCATCACCTTCATCACATATCACAAATATGATTCAATCCATTACTTCACAACATCGATTTGAATCAAGCATTCATTGACCATTAGATCGTTTTAGGGCTCAGTTTCCACTATCCGATCTCACCATCGCACATTGCAAAGAGGCCCCAAGTTGAGCAAGGTAAATTTGTGATGCACAAAACACTAGCGATGAAAAGAGAAAAGGACACCTATACATAGAATATTCCCCTGGTATATACTTCCCCATTTCTCATTGTATATCACATTTCTCTTCATGTGTATTTGAACCATAACTGTGATTCCTTAAAGTTGAGTGATGAAAGAAGATGCAACCACCTATCCTAATTAGTATTGTTAGCACACATCACACTTTTCTCTAAACACTAAAGAATTAAATTCATAATTTGAAGGAGTCACATGTGATAAAAACAACCATCACACATTGCTCAAATCTATATACTCTCAAAAAACAAAAAAATGATACATAGAAACACTACAATGTGGGTGTCATACCTCAACCATCTATCTTGAGCCATTGATCATTGAATATCACATGTCACATCTTTACTCCATGCCACCAAGAACCAAAATTAAATGCAAAGGTATGGTGTGATAAATGAACAACTTAAGTTAAGAATTTTGCACATGCACACTGAGTTGTTTTAAAGAAGGGGTTATACCTAGGTAATAGAATGGTTTATATTTTAACAAAGGAAAAGGTATAACTTGATCAACAAAAGACAAGGTTAGGAAACCTATGTCGGCTTGAACAGAGGTTCTTAGAACTAGCCAAAATAATGATGAGGGGCCAAATGAACTGAAGGGTGCACATTGTCGTTAAAGGAAAGGGTTATGATAACCATGTTGATGTCTAAAGTGGTTTTAAGAACTCACCCAAAGACCGAAAACATTTACACTTAGTCAAATTTTATGAAGGTGCACATGTTCAAGAGGTGAAAGGGTGCCAAGGGGATGGTTAAAGAATGACACCCCAAACTTAAGGTCATAACTTGAAAGAATAGGAACCAGATATAAGGAGTCAACAGAAAAAAAAAATAACAAAAGTGCATGCTCCAACCTAGGGTTTAGGGTTTCACGTATAAGGGTTTTATAAGGCACAAAATTTATGAATTAGAAACTCTAATTTGATATAATTAATGAATTTAAAAACCTCAAAAACCCTAGAACATCAAAATAAATATGGATTTTTAAAAAATGCACATATAGGACCTCTTTGATTGGGTATAAATGATGGCATCCAATGGTGATATGAAAAATGGAAACAGTTACATGAGTCATCCATCTTTATATAGTAAATTTTATTTTTTCCTTCAAGTTTTTGGTGTATTTATAACTTGAAGGGTTATTTCTATTAGCCCCTTTGACATTGGATGATTTTGGAATTGATGTCAAAATGACATTAATCTTGATGCATATTTGGGAAGCATAAGGTTTATGGCTTTGGTTTATATTTGATGGCATTTAGATATCAATTTTTTTACTAAGGCAACAAAAATTGATTAAGTTTTGGTCTTATACTTCACTTAGCACTTGGTGCTCTTGAGACTTAGACTGACACTAAAGGTTTTGAGCATTAAGATGTTTTGGTTTTCATGCAAAAATGGAAAAAAATAATCAAAACGGTCTTGACAAATTATACCCTAAAGTCATTTCGACGAAGTTCAAAGATAGTTTGTTGTGCACATATGATGTCCATGTTAGGGCATAAGAAAGATTGAGGAAAAGACGGTATGATGACTATAGCTTACAAGGCATGCAAGGAAAATTTCATAACTATGGAAAATTTGGAATTAGGTATTAGTTGTTTTCTTTTTAAAAGACTTAAACCCAAGTTTTATTGCTTCTTTCTCAAGCTTCTAAGGTATGCAATCTACGATTATGTTTCTTGAATGCTTGCACCTTGAAGTTTTTTTTGTACTTAGGTTTTTTTTCTTTGAAGCTTGTTCTAAATCTCCACATGGCTTTCTCATACAAATTATTTAGTGTATAGTGCTTGTCGACCCTTGTCCCTAGGGAATTTTGACTTAGCAAATATACATGTTTATGCTTTAAGATGTCAAAAGTTTTGTATGGTTATCATTTATATGATTGGTTTAAGATATCAAAATAAATCAATGCTTGTCATTTACTTGATCGAAGGCTATGATTTTAACTTGTGTAACAACATCTTCCCAATGCCTGACTTTGACAGAAACCTAAAGTTGTTTTCGCATAGTTATGAAGCCATATTGATGCTCAATGGTTTTCCAGTTTTGCAATCAATTACAAAAATAGGGTTTTGTGATCAACCACCAAGAAACGAAGGTTTTGATGAACTTCAATAAAGTTATTTTGATGAATATAAAAGAGTGACCTAAGCATAGTGTAGAAGGTTGGATGATGATATGATTTATACTCTACAAAGAGTCATTTTTTGTTGGAAACACAAGGGCATACAATTGAGAGGGGGGGGTGAATCAGTTGTCATAGAAATTTAAAACTTATTATTCTTATTAACCTTATTTTGAGCTCTAATTAATAACCATGAAAGCATAAATCATCAAAACATCATAAACACACATAATACCAAGATTTTTACGTGGAAACCCTGTTAGGGGAAAATCCATAGTGGAGGTCATTCCACAAGATTATACCTTGTTAAAAGTATAAAGAATAAAATGGGGAATGCACATGCATTCAAACACACTGCCTAGAGCTCACTGCTCAATTACAACAAGGTTTACTGCCCAAAGGAAGACACATTGTCTTACAAAAACATTCAAATTAGATCCACAGGGATTTCAACTAACAAAATAACATTTGCTAATGCTTGATTACAGTTCCAGTTAAGCAAATGAACACTTCACTCTTCTCCACTCTTGTTCATTCTTCTTCACACTCTAATCTATCTTTGAAATATTTAAAACATTATTCATGCAAACCATACCTTCAAATGGTATAAACAATTTCTTATATATATCCGTAACTAGGAATTACATCGCCATATGTCGGCTTCAATAAAATAATAAAATGATAACAAATTGTCATCCCAAATCAATAACAATTATTAATGTGAATCAACCAAGGTTGGCCACAACATAGTGAAGACCCAAAATAACATCCTCAAACATGAACCACCTACAAAAATTATGCCACGAAGACCCACAACATGCTACAATCACCTTGTCGGCCATGAACATGAAAAAAATGAACACACAAGAGAAAATCACCAATCGTGAGCACAACGATCAATACAAACATGCAACACAGATAGAGCATGATCTAGAAACATCCAAAAACATTATGAATCACCAAAAAATCATCTGCAAGAACTGAAATTACTAGACTCACATCATCTTCATTTAGGAACACAAACTAAAGCAACAAAAAAACTATCAAAACATAATTGCTCATAACTTGATCAAATCTTCATGCAGATCTCTAAAAGTTGAAGTGGATAAACTAGATATACTCAAAAATAAACCCTTTAGTCCACAACCTTTGATCATCAATGTATTGAGCTAACCAATAGACTAAACTTCACTTCACCACTAACAACCTGCAACTCATTCCATTACAATTTTCTCAATATCCTCGAAATATACAGCCTTAAACACATTTATGCCAATAGTGTTGACATCAATGACAACCACATATCAGTGACACAACCAAAACATCCAACATTTTTATTTTTTTGTTGAAAGCTTTGATGAGCAATCTATTATGAAATACAGAAATCACTTTAAGTGCTGGTTATATTTACATATAGATTCTTGAGTCTCTAATAAAAATGAGACAATCAAGAAATGATTTGTAATGAAACAAAGATTTCACTCTATATTTTTATTTTCAAAATCATTTTGATGTGAAAAGATTGTTTTCCAGTGCTCGGCTATAGCAACATTAAATACTAGTGAGGTTGTGTTTTTCCAATGAGGTAATATTTTCCAGTGAGGCATATTTTTGTAGCTAGTGAGGCTTTTCCAATGAGACAGTATTTTCTAGTGAGGCTTTGCTAGTGAGGCACAAATAGTAGCCAGTGAGGCTCTATAATCAATGGGTTTTTATTAAGCCAGTAAGGAATTTTACCAAGTGGTTTCTTAGATCCCTATGAGGTTTTTCCACTCATGAAAAATACTATGTTATGATTCTTTTGTGGTCCTTGTGATAATCATGTTTCATGTAATTTGGTCTTGCTACTTTCTTTATCTACTAAGTTGCAACATTTGAGTTTTCATGTTGTTTAAGGATTTTCTATTGGCTATCACATTTGGTTACACTCTTGAAATTGAACATTTAGTGATTATAAAGAGATTATGCATTTTGAAAAACTATTGAATTAATTTGATTATTGAAACACTGATTCAATTCCCCCCTTCTTAGTGTTTCCCATAATCCAACAAGTGGTATTAGAGCCATACCCTTGCCAGAAGTTTAACCAATTTCAGAGATTTTTGGTGGAGTACTTGCTATGAAAAATTAGGAAGGTCTTTCTACTTCCAAATGACCATTATTGGATGATACTAGCTATACTTTTTGGAGATAGAGAATGTAGCATCATATAACTTCTCTAGGCTATGAGGTTTGACATGCAATTGAGATTGAGTACACTACCATTGTAGAACCCTCTACTGGAGACGAGAAAAAAGCATATGAATGTGATGCTAGGGTTGAAAATGCTATTTGTTGTGGACTAACTAATGATGTGCTTGTTAAAATTATGGATTGTAATTTAAGTGAAAAGTCTAATTGGGATAAACTGTCTAGTATTTATGAGGGTTATGAAAAAGTTAAAGAGGGTAAATTACAAAATTTTAGAGCCAAGTTTGAAGGCCTAAAGATGACTGAGGAAGAAAAGGTAGCTAATTACCTTCTAAGAGTCCAAGAAACTATAAACTCAATTTGTGGTCTTGTTGAAGCTTTAGAAGAAAGAGTTGTTAAAAAGGTGTTAAGGTCACTGGCACCTAAATATGATCCTAAGATATCTACTGTAGAAGAGAGACTTAAATAAACTCACTTTAGATGAAATTTACGGTTTCTTTATAGCCTATGAAATGAGAATGTGTAGTGATAATCCTAGTACCAAAGAATTTTCTTTTACATATGTAAAAGGGGAAAATGACATAAATTCTAACTCAAAAATATTAGATAACAGTGAATCCATCCTTGTCAGCAAATTGAGAAAAGGTTCAGGTAGATATAAAGGGAAGCTTCCATTTAAGTGCTTCAATTATGGTAAAAATGGGAATTATGCTACCCAATGCCCTAACAAAGACTCTAAAAGTGATGAAGAAGATAATAGGAGACAAGGAAAGGAAAAATAAAATAACTTTAAAAAGAAAAATGTTTTCAAAAGGAAGAAAAGCTTGTTCATCAAATATGTTGATGTAACAGACACTGGTACAAATGCATACATTGAAGAAGGAAAAGAAAACCTATTTATGACAACCATTAGTCCAAATTAGAATCAAAATGAAAAGATTGCATATCATTTTGAACTTGAGGTGGATTTTGAGGGTGAGCTAAGAAGTGCTCTAGGTGAAATTAAGAAACTTAAAAGGGAGGTTGTGATACAACAAAATTAGATTCAAAAAGACATTAAAAATATCGTAAGGTGAAAAACTCTAAAAAAATGTAGATCTAAAACTCAAAATTGAAATTTTAGAAGTTACCAAAATGCAATTAGAGATCAAAGAAAAATAATGTTGCACTTTAGAGGCAAAAATTCTCAACTTAAGAAAAGAGCTTGACATGTGTGATAGCAGTAAAAAACTAGCATATCTTTTAGGTAAACAAACATACCATAAAGATAAAAATGGTATAGGATTTATAGAAGGCCAATGCTCACATTTTGTTGAATCTCAACATGCCAATGTTACAAATGAAAAGTTTTTGAAACCATCAGTTGGAAAAAGGAATATTCCATTAAGGAGTATTTTGCATTTCTTTGGCCACTGCTTCCATTATAATCAATACAGGCATAAGGAAAGTGAATGTAGGGTTATGTCTAAAATGAGCTAAAGCTATCATAATGGAGATCTTGGATATATAGAAAAATGTTGCAGATCCAACTTTGTTACACAAAAAAGGAAAAATAAAACTCTTTACAAGATATCTTTCAATGTAGATAAAACAAAGTTGATTTGGAAGCCAAAGAGGGTTGACAAAGAGATGGAAGAAATGCTTGTTCAAATAGATCTACATGCCAAGAAGAAATAATTGTGGGTGTTAGATAGTGGGTGCTCTCATCACATGACTAGGGATAAAAGAAACTTCATCAAATTTGAAGATTGTGATAGAGGTTCAATGCAGTTTGGAAATGATGATTGTATTCAGATCATAGGGAAAGGTATTGTTTCTTTGGATGATAACTTACCTTTGCATGATATGTAATATGAAGAGGGTCTCAAGCATAATCTCTTAAGTGTAACTCAGATTTGCAATAATGGTTTTTATGTTTTTTTTATTCTCTTGGATGTGAGATTGGAAAGAAAATAGGTAAGGTTGTTGCAGCAGGGTTTAGGGCCAAAGGAAACATCTATAATCTACAAGACATAAATTGTTTGACAATTTTTGATTGGCTGAGGGAGAGATTGGATGATCTTCTTCCTATTTCTCTTCACTAGATCTTTATATGTGTGTTTTTAGGGGGAGCCTCAAGTGTCACTTTATATCCCATTTTTTGTTGGTTACATTATTTTTATGGTGATATCTTTGTAGTACAGTGTATTAATGGTAGTTAATAGTGATTTGGGACTAAACAATAGCTTGTGATTACACATTTGAGTGGTACATTGGAAATCTTTCAACATGGTGTTGTAGTGTGAAGTCTCTCATGACAGATAAAGGAAAATAAAAGAGTGTAGTATTCTCTTTCCTCGCATAATGAACCTGATGATCTTAGTTAGTGATTGTAAGGGGTGTGATTCTTCACTCTATCCATGGTGCATTTCTTGATGTTGATGCTTCATGATATTGGTGGAAAAGTGTCAAAATTGTGTTCATGATTTTTTCTTTACAAAGTTGCTTCAGTGCAAATCTTTATTCATGTTTTCCTTAAGAATTTCAAGATCATCTTATTGATGGTTGAAGTACACATGGAGTTTTGTGGTTTACTTTTCTAAGGTTTCTATGTTAGTAACAGTTGATAACATTGTATTTGCATTTCACAATTTGTATTTGCTTTCAAATTTTTTATGCATATTGGTAATATTGAAACTTTGTTGTTGGTAATCTATTGGTTGGTCATTTGATAATTCCTTGGAATGCCTTGACAGTTGCTTGATATCTCAACTCTTACTTGAGACATTGGTTCTTTGATAGTGATTTTTTGTTGCATGGATTTCACTAAGGATATTGAATGGTGATAAGTGGAGTATGTTTGTCATTGATTAGATTGTTCTTTTCTTCAAATCTGGACAATCTGGAGTATGTAGTGCACATACAAATTATTATCTTAATGTTGGTGTTTGCAGATAGTTCATGGATTGGAATCTTTGTGACAGTGTGTTGAAAGCTTCTAGCATGTGCACAGTTGTAGACAGTTTCACTTTGATGCTTAACTTGATAATTGTTTATTGGATTTGGCAATGCTTATATGTTTCAATAGTGAGTTTCACTATTGGCAATGGAATATTGATTGATATTTTGATTACACTAAAGTTTTTGATCATTAACATAACATTTCTTTTGTTTGTGAACATGTTTTTGATAGTGAACATCATGATGATTGGAGTACTTTAGCACTCTTGTGGAATAGCATTGCTTGCACACATCTTGACAGTATTTTTATGTGCCAGTATGCTTTACTCCAAGGAAATTCATATTTTGAAAGGATCAATAGTTTGATTAGAATTTTTTTTTTTTGCAAGAACACTTTGTTTGTTGAGCTAGTGTTTATTGAGTCTCTTGCTTGAGCATGGAAAAATGAATATGAAGACACAATGATAGGTATCTTGAACTAGTAAGACTTTCCTCTCTTTAATAACACAAAACATATATGCATAGTTTCAAGGGGAGTTTCATAGTTGTTGTAATTTCATTTATGGTTTCTATACACAAATCTTAATGCAGTGAAGTATTCGTTTAGCCAATTTTGATTCACGATTGACATTTTTGATTTGAGATGGATATACAATGAAAATTACACCATTTTTTTTATATGGAAATGATATTCATGGTTGAAATATATGCTTTGATAGTTTTTTTCACTATGGCAATCATTATGATGCATTATGACAGTGCTTTTATTATTGCTTACACATTTTGGGTCTAACAGTGTTTTGGTGTTCACTGTGACATCAGTTCATAAGGCTTGTTCAATTGGTATTTTGATACGTGGCTTCTTTACACAGGTTATCCAGTAGGTATTCATTTCTTTCACAATTTCTTTTGTTTCCCCCCTTTGTTGTTCTTTGGAATTGTTTTCAAAAGGGGGAGATTATGGTGGTTGGTTACTTTATTTCAACACATGCATGATAGTGTGATCATCTGGTTATTGATAGTTGCTTTGGTTATTGACATATTATTGTTTTAGTTTCATGTTACTCTTGATAGTGAGATGATTTTAACAATCTTGATGATATTGATATTTCATGCTACTTTCATTTCTCATGCATATGGAAGTTTTTATGCTTATATAGGTGACAATATTTTGTGGCAGTGATAGGGTTTGACATCAATACCAAAGGGGGAGTTTGTTGACCCCTTTGAAATTGGATGAGTTTGGAATTGATGTCAAAATGACATTAATCTTGATGCATATTTGGGGAGCATAAGGTTTATAGATTTGGTTGATATTTGATGACATTTGGATATCAATGTTTTTACAAAGGAATAAAAAATTGATTAAGTTTTGGTCTTAGACTTCACGTAGCACTGAGGTGCTCTTAAGACATAGACTAACACAAAGGTTTTGAGCATTATGATGGTTTGGTTTTCATACAAAAATGGAAAAACATAATGAAAAAGGTCTTGACACAATTATACCCTAAATTCATTTTGACTAAGTTCAAAGACAGTTCGTTGAGCACATATGATGGCCATGTTAGGGCATGAGAAAGCTTGAGGAAAAGATGGTATGATGACTGTAGCTTATAAGGAATTCTTCAAAGTAGATTTTAGAACTATGCCAAAGTTTAAATCAAGTACTAGTTGGTATCTTTTTAAAAGATTTGAACCAAAGTTTTATTGCTTCTTTCTCAAGCTTCTAAGGTATGCAAACCTACGATTATGTTGCTTGAATGCTTGGGTATGCGTAGGATCATTATGGGCCAAAAAGTGGTGATATGATGAGTATGTATAGGGTATGTGGATGATGACTTTTTTTAACCCAAAATTGATGAAATGAAAAGGGTTTTTAAAGGAGATTCTCAGCTTTCCACCAATATAAATTATACTTTAATTTTAATTTAATAAATTATTATTATTTGTTTTCTATTTGAATTATGACTAAAGTCCTGATTGATAGGTTGATTGAAAAAAATCTATAGCTTTCAAACAATATCACATTTTTTGAATCCAAAAAATGAGTTACATTCTATGCTTTGCATACTATAGGATTAAAAAAATTGAATTTCATGAAGTTTTGACCAAGTTAAGGTGGTCAGACATACGAGTTTTATATTTTTTAAAAGTTGTAATAAATAATTCATAATTAATTATTTACTTGGAAAAAAATTACAAAAATATGCATCACATTGGGACATGAGTCCTCTACTTATATCTAAAATATTATAAAAAATATTATCATTTTATGTGGTTAGGGATACAAACACCTACTTATTTTTCCCTAAAATTTAAGTACTACTCATTGAAATTTCAAATTTTCACCAAATAGATTTAAAAAAAAAAAAACCTAGTTGTTTAGAAAGTACATTCAATTTGCTACAGATTCTATTGTTACATATTTTTGAAATAGTATAGATAACTTATTCAAATTTTTTTGTCAAGTTTCCTAACTCTATTTTTTTTAATTTTCCGCTACTTAAGGGCCTGTTTTTTCCATGATGATCCTGCACATACCTACTTGCATCTTGAAGTTGTTTGTGTACTTAGGGTTTTGTGCTTTGCAACTCATTTTAAATCTCCATATTGGTTTCTCTTACAAAGGGTTTAGTGTATACTGCTTGTGGACCCCTGTCCCTAGGGCATTTCGACTTAGCAAATATACATTCTTATGCTTTAAGATATCAAAGTTTTCTATGGTTATCATTTATATGATCAGTTTAAGATATCAAAATAAATCAATGCTAGTCATTTACTTGATCAAAGGCTATGATTTGAACTTGTGTAACAACATCTTCTTGATGGCTGAATTTGATAGAAACCTAAAGTTGTTTTTCAATAGTTATGAAACCATATTGATGGTCGATGGTTTTCCAATTTTGCAATTAGTTACAAACATGGATTTGTGTGATAAACCACCATGAAATGAAGGTTCTGATGAGCTTCAGTCAAGTTTTTTTGATGGATATAAAAGAGTTACCTAAGCACAGTGTAGAAGGTTGGATGATGATGTGATTTATACTCTACAAAAAGTCATTTTTTATTTTTGTGTTGAAATCTTCGATGAGAAATCTATTATAAAAGATGGAAAGCACTTTAAGTGCTGGTTGTATTTACATATAGATTCTTGAGTCTCCAATGAAAATGAAACAATCAAGAAATGCTTTATAATGAAACAAAGATTTCACTGTCTTTTTATTTTTAGCATCATTTTGTTGTGAAAAGATCATTTGCTAGTGAGGTAGTTGCTAACTTGAAAAGCCAATGAGGCTATAGCAACATTAAATTCTAGTGAGGCAATATTTGTCAGTGAGGAATATTTTCCAGCTAGTAAGGCTTTTCTAGTGAGTCAGTATTTGCTAGTGAGGCATATCTTTATAGCCAGTGAGGGTTTTTCAGCGAGGCACAAATAGTATCCATTGAGGCTCTATAATCAAGGGGTTTTTATTAAGCCAATGAGGCATTTTATCAAGTGGTTTTTTATCCCTATGAGGGTTTTCCACTCATGAAAAATACCGTGTTATGATTCTTTGGGGGTCCATGTGATAATCATGTTTCATGTAATTTGGTCTTGCTGCTTTCTTTATCTACTTTGTAACATTTTAGTTTTCATGTTGTTCAAGGATTTGCTATTGGATATCACATTTGGTTACACTCTTGAAATTGAACATTCAAAGATTACAAAGAGATTATGTGTTTTGAAAAACTATTGAATTGAAGTTGATTATTGAAACACATATTCACCCCCCTCTTAGTGTTTCACGTACCCCGACAAGTGCATCGATATTATTTTCTTCCATTTTTGATAAATATATTTTTAAATAAATATTAAAATATGCATGTATTAAAACACATTTATTCTCATTTGACATCAACTTTCATTTTAAATATTTATCATATATATATATATATATATATATACCATCTTGATATAAATTCTTTTATTTATTGCATCATACTTTTTAAATAAGTTTTAGTATTTTTCATGACATGGTAATCAACCTAATATTTTGTGTTGATAACCTACTTTTAGTAAAAATAAAAAATAAAATATAAATAATGATTAAACTATTAAAAATATATTTTTGAAAACTACACTTATGGATCTACAAAATCATATTTTTATATTTTAAAAAAATTATTTACATGAGTAGGACTTATTAACATCAAGTTTTTCAAATGGTTTTATTTTTTTGGTAAATTGGCATCAAAATGGTGCTACATATGTGTATCGTAGAAAAATGTATCTTTGGACGTTTTCACGCTCATTTGGGTCTTTCTTCTGGATGTCGGCCTAGTTTTTCCTTAATTTAATTTTGTAACGTGGTCAACACATTCACATTAGGTCTTGGAACCTTGTGAATTAACAAGAATTTTATGATGCCTTGCAAAAGTGTTAAGTGTTGTAACACACTTTCACACTTTTCTAGGACCTTATTAATATATTTTACCTAAATAATCTCTTTTTATTACTTACCAAGCCTTATTTCAAAGTGTTGTAAAGTATTATAACAAACTTTCATGCTTTTATAGGCTTGTCATCAATAATTTAACCCTTCCTTATACTTTAATTAGCCTCATTTTACACTTACAGGCCTTACTTAGGTGTATTTTTTAAAATAATCCTGATAAACATCATTTAATACACTCAATTTTTGACACCCACTAAAAATCCCTAAGTGGGACCCATTCACCACTAGTCCCGAATGAGCCCCTTTTGGCTCAAAAATAAAAATAATTTCAAATTTCTAGTGGTTTATTATCTTCTAAGACCTAAGGTCGGCCTATGATATGGTATTTTCAAGAAATTTTGTATAATCAAGAATAAATGGGTATGTGCAGGATCATGATGGGCGAAAAAGTGGCAATATGATGGGTATGTGGTTGACAACTTTTTTTAACCCAAAATTCATGAAATGAAAAGGGTTTTTAAAGGAGATTCTCAACTTTCCACCAATATAAATTATGCTTTACTTTGAATTTAATAAATAATTATTATTCATTTTCTATTTGAATTTATGACTAAAGCCCGATTGACAAGCTAATTGAAAAACATCTATAGCTTTCAAACGGTATCACATTTTTTGAATATGAAACATGCGTCACATTCTATGCTTTACATACTATAGGATTAAAAAAAAATGAATTTCATGAAGTTTTGACCAAGTTAAGGTGGTCGACATACAAGTTTTTTATATTTTTTAAAATTTGTAATAAAAATTCATAATTAATTATTTACTTGGAAAAAAATTACAAAAAAAATGCATCACATCGGGACATGAGTCCTCTACTTATATCTAAAATCTTATAAAAAATATTATCATTTTATTGTAATTAGGGTGGTCAGACAGATACCTACTTATTTTTCCCCTAAAATTTAAGTACTACTGCATTGAAATTTCAAATTTTTACCAAATAGAATTTTTTTCTTTTTTAAATAAACCTAGTATTTTAGAAATGACACTCAATTTGCTACAGATTCTATTCTTACATATTTTTGAAATTATATAGATAACTTATTCAATTTTTTTACGTCAAGTTGCCTAACTCTGATTTTTCTAAATTTTTTGCTACTTAAGGGCCTACTTTTTCCATGATGATCCTGCACATACCCAATATAGGTATTTTCCTCTCATTTCACCCCCATTCATTCACTTAATCATTCAAGCAATTATCAACCATTCACTTAAGCATTCTAGGCATTTTCAAAGTCTACATCCATTGGAGTTTCTACTTGCATATTTTCAAATTTCTACTTCAAAGGTTTGGTGATTTATATCATTGCATGTTGTTCATTCATCATTCCCTTTTCATTTCATTTCATTTTCAAGGGTTTAATTACCAAACCAAGATTTGACCAAGGAAAACCCCTGTTCACTAACCCTCAACAATTTTCCCCCTCTTTGCATGTGTTTTGCAAGTCTAGTGTGCAAATTTGTCAAAGAGCAAGGTGTGAAAAGTTGTCAAAAAATCATCAAAGTCATTCAAAGTTTTCAAAGCCCTAATAGAATCTTGGAGAACACCTACATGAAAAATTCTACAATTTTGGATCTGGAAACCTGTCAAGAGTTGAATTGTAGACCAAGAGCTATAGATTACACTTTTGAATTTCTTGAAATTTGAAGGTGGACTAAGTCACCATTAGTGGAGTATGAGTCCCACTACCAGGACTAAAATAAAGATTTTTTATTTCTAATTACCTAGTTGTCTCAAACCTGTTCCGACAAAATCTCCCTAAAACTGGACTAAGATGCCCAACTTGGCGTATGAGTCTCATTTGGCTTCAATAGTGACTTCTATAGGATTGTAGAGTTCCTATGGATCACTTTCAAGTTTCTAGGTGCACACCTTTAATCTCATTAATTTTTGTTACAGTTTACTTGCATATTTAGGAAATTTCGCATATCACAGTGTGTTTTCAAACATCTTGCATTTCATTAGTTTTGCATTAGTATTTAATCTCCTTTATCAATCAATTTCATCTAGGAAATTCCCCTTAGACAAATTTCAATCATCTTTGCATTGAAATCTTAAGGGAATATTCTTGAGTGATCCATTAAGACTTTTGGATACCTCTCTCCTTTTAGGTGCAAAACCTTAGAAGTGCAAGAGAACCCCATATCCAAAAATATTTAGTTCATTTTGGTGAACCTGATGTGAACCTAGTTCTTCTAAAAACATAAAAACCCAACCATTTTATGATAACAAAGTCACAAACACTCCAATCAACCTTGAAGAAACACATGGAAAAGGTTTTACAATTTTGAGCAAATAAGGATGTGACACAACAACTGAACATGGAATTCATCAACTCTTAGAACAAAATACAAAAGATGAAAACACATCAGGGTTAGGATATGAAGATCCCCTCATAACAATGAGCCTCCTATAGAATATCTAAGGCTTTGTGATGATGGCATAGTGATCTTTAACTCCCCTCCTGATCTGAATGTCCTCCTTCCTCAAGAGCAACCCTTGAATGATAACAACGACAAGGATGAGAGGCTCCCAATGGGTCCTCCTCCTTCCATTCAAGAGATGGGTGAATCTAGCAAACACAAAAGACCTTACAAATTATAGAAACTAAAGTTTCCTCTTCGTCCACCACCTGAATGTGAAAGGAGATTACAAATAATTTTAAAAAAAGGACTCATACTATTACCACATATGAATAGGTTGGTGATATATCCTAAGGATTCCAATGTTCCACACTGTGCATATCATCATGTTCTTGGACATCATAGTAATGATTGTCGTCAACTGAAGGAAATATTGTGCAAGTATCATTTCGATTGTGATAATTGCTATCCACTTAACCCATAAAACACTCTCCAACTCATTGTCATGTCATAGTTGTAGAACATTCACTTCTCACTATCACATGACCTTTCTCATCACCTACATCAGTTCACTCCTTCCTTCCACCCAGTGGGGGAAATAATTTGTTAGCCTTTTCCTAGTAATGCATTTGTCCTTGTCCCTTAGCTGTGTTATTCACATTTTGCTTATACAGACTTAGCTTGGGATGTGGATGACTTACTTGACGGTTGACTTGCATTTTCTTTACTAGTCTTTTACACTTTTATTTTCTTTTCTGGTTTTGCATTTGCATAATGTGATCCCATGTGATGTTTTGTTTGATGTTCTCTCTCTTTGTGACATTCCTCTATTTGTACCTTCATTCTTCTCTATGTTGTGCAACACTTTTTCCTTTTTGTCCTTTGTCTTTTCCTTTTGGGGATGATGCAAGGCATTGAGTCATCAAGGTATCTTTCATGTTGACCCAAAATACTTTCTTTTTCTTTGCCTTTTCCTTTTTCTTGTGTTTTCCTCTTGGGCATGACACAAGGAATTGAGATATTCATGTCTCTTTCATGTTGACCCAAAAGCTTTTCCTTTTATTCTTTCACCTTTTACTTTTTCATTTGTCTTGTGTTTTCCTTTTGGGGATGATGCAAGGTGTTGAGACACCCTATGTATCTTCCATGTTGACCCAAAATATATATATATTTTTTTTGCTCTCTATGTCTCCTTGCCATTCTATGTATTTGGGAGATGACGATAGTTCCAAGCTCTCTAAACAACATTGCAAAAAAGAACATACTGACCCCAAATCCATAGAATCCTTATGTGTTTGGTGTTTTAATTTTTGGGGTAACCCCTTTCTTTTCTTTTTCCTTTTTTCTTCACATGACGTAGCCTTACTCATAAACTATGACTTGGCATAGGACTTTCCACATTGGCTCTCATGTCTTTCTTCTTTGCATTTTTCATATGCTACTTTAAATTAATTTCTCATAGTATGGTGTGTAGCAATTCCTTTAAAGTGGGGGAATACATTGGCATTATTCCTTTTCATTATTCTTTTTTTGTTTTCTTAGTGCAGCCTTCTTACATCATACAATGTGTTTTGTCACTTTGTGAATGACATTGGGTGTAATTTCCTTCATGAGCGTGATCTATCTTACCATATTACATTCCTCATAGTGGCTTGCTATGATACACTGCATCCCCTAAGTTATGAATTTTCTATTCTTTGATTGGTCCTCTCTTGGATACATTAGACATAATGTTCCCTAAGTTAAAGACCTCACATGAACTAAGCAAGACTCCTTTGAACATTCTTTGCATGTTTCATTTTTCATTTATTATATGACCACCTTGCATAACATAGCTTGCATTCCTAGGGTGCCATCACATTTGTTCATGACCTCCAAGCATACAAATTTTTGCTTGCCTCATAAAGCTTGAAAAGTCATTTTCTTTTGTGGCACCTTATTAAAGTTATCAATAGGTATAACTTCGGTATGGTTGAGAAGGAAGCCCATTTTGAGGCATGAATTTCCCCATAGCCACCTATGTGTGTGAGAGTGCATACCAACCATGAGTTCCATTGACTCATAGTAAGTATGCATTTTCTGGACTAAAAACCTAGATTTGACCCACAAAGGGATGGAGAAACGATCGAAGTTTGATCTGATTCTCTCTATCCTTCTCTCTTTCCCTTTCTCCCTTTCACTCTTTACATCATTTTCATGTTTGTTCCTTTGTGCTAATGTTTGGTTTGCCATGGGATCTTGATCTTGGGGGCTTTGATCACCCCTCTTGATCATTTTTGTCTCATCTTTCCTGCATGGGTGCATTTGGATCTCTCTTGATGTGTGTGTTTAGCGACTTTAGTGTGAGTTTGAAGTAGATTCATCCTCACACTAAAGTGGGGGCTAAATGTAGCATAGAAAAATTTATCTTTGGAAATTTTCATGCTCACATGGGTCTTTCTTCTAGATGTTGGCCTATTTATTCCTTAATTTAATGTTGTAATGTGGTCAACACATTCACATTAGGTCTTGGACCCTTGTTAATTAATAAGAATTTTATGATTCCTTGCAAAAGTGTTGTAACACACTTTCACACTTTTCTAGGACCTTATTAATATATTTTACCTAAATAACCTCTTTTTATTACTTACCAAGCCTTATTTCAAAGTGTTGTAAAGTATTGTAAAAAAAATTCACTCTTTTCTAGGCTTGTCATCAATAATTTAACCCTTCCTTATGCTTTAATTCGCCCCATTTTACACTTACAGGCCTTACTTAAGTGTATTTTTTAAAATAATCCCTATAAAAATCATTTAATACACTTAATTTCTGACACCCATTTAAAATGCCTAAGTGGGACCCATTCACCACTAGGGGAAAATGAGCCCCATTTGGCTCAAAAATCAAATTAATTTCAAATTTCTAGTGGTTTATTATTTTCTAAGACCTAAGGTCAGCCTGTGATGTGGCATTTTCAGGAAATTTTGCATAATCAAGTATAAATATAGGGTTTTTCCTCTCATTTCACCCCCATTCATTCACTTATTCATTCACTTAAGTATTCTAGGCATTTTCAAAGTCTACAGCCATTGGAGCTTCTACTTGCATATATTCAGATTTATATTTCAAGGGTTTGGTGAGTTATAGCATTGCATGTTGTTCATTCATCATTCTCTTTTCATTTCATTTCATTTTCAAGGGTTTAGTTACCAAACTGGGGTTTGACCAAGGAAAACCCCTATTCACTAACCCTCAACAATTTTTCCCCTCTTTGCATGTGTTTTGTAGGTCTAGTGTGTATATTTTTCAAAGAGAAAGGTGTGAAAAGTTGTCAACAAATCATCAAAGTCATTCAAAGTTGTCAAATCCCTAATAGAATCTTCGAGAACACCTACAGGTCAAATTCTATAGTTTCGGGTCCAGAAACATGTTAGGAGCTGAAGTGTAGACCAAGAGCTATAGATTGCACTTTTGAATTTCTTGAAATCTGAAGGTGGACTAAATCGCCATCAGTGATGTATGAGTCTCACTACCAGGCCCAGAAAATATATTTTGCAGTCCTGAGTCCCTAGTTGTCTCAAACCTATTCCGGTAGAATCTCCCCAAAACTGGACTAAGTTTCCAAGCTTGGTGTATGAGTCCTAGTTCGCTTCAATAGTGACTTCTACAGGATTCTAGAGTTCCTCTCCATCTCTTTCCAGTTTCTAGGTGCACATCTTTAATCTCATTAATTTATGTTATAGTTTACTTGCATATTTAGGACATTTTGCATATCACATTATGTTTTCAAACATCTTGCATTTCATTAGGTTTCCATTAGTAGTTAATCTCTTTTATCAATCAGTTGCATCTAGGGAATTCCCCTTAGACAGATTTCAATCATCTTTGCATTGAAATCTCAAGGGAATATTCTTGATTCAGCCATTAATACTTTTGGATACCTCTCTCCTTTTAGGTGCAAAACCCTAGAAGTGCAAGAGAAGCCCATATCCAAAAATATTTGGTTCAATATGCATTTAGAAAATATTTTTTGTTGGAAAAGTTGCTGAAATATTTAACTTAGCTAGAATGAATCTTAATAGATCATATGTTTGATCAAATTTGATATTTTGTTAGAAATACTTAAATTCAATTGTTATGATAAGTTGGCTGAATATGTGAGACAACTTTGTACTTTTACCCAACAACCTTGTTACATGGTATGAAGACCACAAACTTGGATATTACATTCCCTCAACTTGAATAACCTCCTCCAAAAAATCAAAATCAATATGATGCTCTAGTGATTAGGGTCATTATCAATCATTATGGGGTTAGACATACTCTCATTGAAAATTGATCAGGTCTTAATCTTTTTAGCAGTGCTATTTTAGATAAGCCTGGTGTGGATAATATTTCTATTTGTGGCTTCAATAATACTAGTAGGAAATCATTGAGAACAAAAACATTACCTATTAAGATAGGTGTAAGATTTGATGAAAAACAAATCTATTAAGCCCAAGAAACCTGCATGCAAAAACCTGTCACAAGGAAGAAATATGTAGGAAACAAAACAAGGGTTTTGCTCTGACAATATGCAAGAATTGTATTATCAGACTGAAAAAAGAACATCAAGAAGTGAATACAATACAAGAGATCAATCCTTATAAAAGGAGATCAAAATGGAAAGGAAAACCTAACCCTAAGGTGAGTGCATTTAATAATTAATATTTAATTATTAAATGACTAATATGTGTGCATAAAGTGAAATCTTAAGAGGAGAGTAAAGTTAATTAATTACTTTACTCTAACAATAGGGTGCATGGTTTTACCCACCCTTATCCATGTCATGTTGGATCCTCTCTCATATAACCTTCTTCTTGATATCCAGACCATGTATTCAAGCCATGAAGGGACTATTGTCCACTCTTCACCCTATAATGAAATATAAGTATAATAACAAGATATATATGGTTAAAGAAAATGAATAAATATTTTTACACATTGAATATAAACATAATATTTTCAACTCTCTTAGTACTTTAATTCTATCTTCAATTGCATCTAGGGAATTCCCCTTAGACAGATTTCAATCATCTTTGCATTGAAATCTCAAGGGAATATTCTTGAGTGAGCCATTAATACTTTTGGATACCTCTCTCCTTTTAGGTGCAAAACCCTAGAAGTGTAAGAGAAGCCCATATCCAAAAATCTTTGGTTCAATATGCATTTAGAAAATATTTTTTGTTGGAAAAGTTGCTGAAATATTTAACTTAGCTAGAATGAATCTTAATAAATCATATGTTTGATCAAATTTGATTTTTTTTAGAAATACTTAAATTCAATTGTTATGATAAGTTGGTTGAAAGTGTGAGACAACTTTGTACTTTTAACCAACAACCTTGTTACATGGTATGAATACCACAAACTTGGATATTACATTCCCTCAACTTGAAGAACCTCCTCCCAAAAATCAAAATCAATATGATGCTCTAGTGATTAGGGTCATTATCAATCATTATGGGGTTAGACATACTCTCATTCAAAATTGATTAGGTATTAATCTTTTTAGCAATGCTATTTTAGATAAGCCTGGTGTGGATAATATTTCTATTTGTGGCTTCAATAATACTGGTAGGAAATCATTGAGAACAAAAACATTACCTATTAAGATAGGGTGCATGGTTTTACCCACCCTTATCCATGTCGTGTCGGATCCTCTCTCATATAACCTTCTTCTTGATATCTAGACCATGTATTCAAGCCATGAAGGGAGTATTGTCCACTCTTCACCCTATAATGAAATATAAGTATAATAAAAAGATATATATGGTTAAATAAAATGAATAAATATTTTTATACATTGAATATAAACATAATATTTTCAACTCTCTTAGTACTTTAATTCTATCTTCAAAATTCAAACCATTTCCTTCCAATGATAATAATACTATAATTGATTATGATTGGGTTTCATTATAATTTTCACCTACTTTCATTAAGGAGAATAAAATCTCACCATCATATTCTAAAGGGTCAAAATTTGCTCTAACACAATCTCTTTTTTTTCAGCAAAAGGCCAGAGCATGTAGTTATATTAATATCATATAATATGTAATTACATAGAGATTATCAACTATATGGTAGAGAAATATTATGGCATCGGAAAATCCAACTTCCTGAGTAGATAATATTTTTAACCCCTTACAAAATGGTGCTTCCAATAATTATACTTTCTCCAATAGGGCAAGATGAGTTCAATTAATGTTTGTTGCTATAGCTGGAAATACAACTGGGAATTCATGTCCAAAATCTCTAAATTCAAATTTTTGACCTTCTCAATAGCAGCTTCTACATTGTCATATTTGATAGCCATGCACACTGCTACTCAGTTTATTGTCGTTCCAACATCCAGATGTAGCTTTGTGCCCGATTCAAGCTGAAACTTCTTAGCTGTATCAACATAGCCTTTTGTGATGAGAAAAATCATTATGAGCTTTTTCATATCTTATTTTATAATTTTTACATCATTGAGCCTCTTCTTCCATTCATATTTTGTTATCTCCTTCCTCATAGATGACTGAAAATGAGTTGATTCTAGATTTTGAATGACAAATAGCACACTAGATTGAACTTTAAGTCCCTCCTAGTCTAGCTTTCTAAGTTCATCTTCATGGTTTTGGAAAAATGGATATGTATCCTTCCCCACCTTTTTGACATAGGAAATGCATCTCTATAGAAAATCATTACTCGAAAAGTGGTACAATTGTTGCCATCATCAAAATTGTGCTTTGGAGTAGACCCATCTTTCCTATCAGAAGATCGGGTGATTTGAAATTTTGAAGGATGAAACCATTTAGGTGTGTGCAATATTATCCTAAAAGTGTGATTGGACAATATTAAGGAATAGTGAGGACCCCCTTTGATGGACTCCAAAGGATTGACTAGTATTGGAGGTTGGACTATCAGGTGAAGGGGGAATCGGTTTAAAATTAGGTTTGGATTCCACAAGATATTATAGGCTAAGACTATGACTAAGGAAACATTCCAATAATACAAAGGATGGGGCCCTTTTTATGAATGGGTAGGTTGGACTATCGGGTGAAAGGGGAATCGAGTCAATACAATCTTGTTATTCCTTTTCGTAATGTACAAATAAGGATCCAAATATCACTTCATCTTCATACATGTTTTGGTTCAATGATTGGGGTTCATTATATTTTTCACCCTCCTTTGTGGGAGGGTACAAAATATTACAATCTAAATCTATGAAGTCTTGTGTTTCATTTTCTCAATCTTCTTCTATATTAAAAAATCCAAAACCGTTGTCCCATGATGATGATAGGTTGTTTAGCTTTCATTCCTCATGTGTTGGTGATATCGAATTCTAACATTTCAACACCTAATAAGAATTTTATTTCTTGTGAAATAGTCAATGGTTATTATAATCATTTAGAAAATACTTCTCCTTCATCTAAGTTGTAAAAGCCTTAGGGGCATTAATTAAAAAATATTTCTAAACTTGGATATAAGGTAAACATGGAACAAAGAGTTAAGGATAATGTGAAGTCTTTTCCATAGCTTATTGAAAGGGGTTTGGATTTTCAGCATTCTCCATCATCTACATTTAATCCTCCATCATCTATTGACATTTATAACTTCATGTGGTAAGCAATACAAGTCTCCTTCACAAGAGAAAGGTTTGTCTCCTACTCCTTATCCTATAGTTCAGAAAGAATATTTTATCTAATGCTTCTAAAAGCCCACTTAATTAATCTTACTCCAACACATAAGAATTTTCATAAATTTAATTAAAAAAATCATTCTTTTTGTGCACACCATGAAGTGTATGGCCATTCCACAAAAGAATGCCAAGTCTTGAGAAAAAAATATAACAACTTATTAATTGTTGTGCTATCACTCTTCCATGTGTTTATACACCTATTCATTTTAAATAATAAAACTTGCATCTATTGTGTTGCTCCTCACTATGTGGCATTTTTAGCTCTATGTGTTTTATCATTAGCATAATTCATGGTGGTACAATCTTACGTTCAACCATATTTCATCTATGCTAGTAATAAAATAGTCTCTAGCATGGTTTTCCTTGCCTATACACTCTAGGGGCAAGGACAACTAGTTTTGTGGAGGTGTGCATCCTTCTTGAGGATCCCCTCTTCCACTCATTTTCATTAAAATATCAACACAGAAAGTGTGCTAACATTTTAAGAGGGGGCATATCACCCTATGTGTTTTATTGATGTCTTGTGATATTTGACTTATTGGCATACCTGCTTGGCGGTATTGTTTTATAATAACACCCGGGTATGTGCAAGATCATCATGGTAAAATAGGCCCTTAAGTGGCAAAAAATTCAAAAAAATCAGAGTTAGGCAACTTGATGTAAAAATTTGAATAAGTTATCTATATTATTTCAAAAATATGTCAGAATAGAATCTGTAGCAAATTGAATTTAGTTTCTAAACTACTAGGTTTGTTTAAAAAGAAAATAAATCTATTTGGTAAAAATTTGAAATTTCAATGCAATAGTACTTAAATTTTAGGGAAAAAATAAGAAGTGGGTGTCTGTCTAACCACCCTAACCACAATAAAATGATAATATTTTTTATAAGATTTTAGATATAAGTAGAGGACTCATGTCCTTATGTGATGCATATTTTTTTTAAAAAAAATCCAATTAAATAATTAATTATGAATTTTTTATTACAACTTTAAAAAATATAAAAACTGTATGTCTGACCACCTTAACTTTGGTCAATTCATGAAATTCAATTTTTTTTTTAATCCTATATTATGAATATAGACACATTTTTGATTCAAAAAATGTGATACCATTTGAAAGATATAGATGTTTTTCAATCAGCCTATCAATTAGGACTTTAGTCATAATTTGAATAGAAAATGAATAATAATTAATTATTAAATTCAAAGTAAAGAATAATTTATATTGGTGGAAAGCTGAGAATCTCCTTTAAAAACCCTTTTTGTTTCATCAATTTTTGGGTTAAAAAAAGTTGTTAGCCACATACCCATCATATTGCAACTTTTTGGCCCATCATGATCCTGCACATACCCACCCTATGAGGCATGGTTATCAATTCATCCCATATGACATTAAGCATTTATTCATTCCCTATGAACTTAAACTTTTGTGCACTCCCTAAAGCGTGGTTTAAAAAACAATTCGTAGACCTAGCATAGTGGAATTTTTTGGTCTATGAACTTGAGCCCTTTCACATAGCCACCTAGCATAACAAAAATTGCTAACTAGTAGAGCCATGTGTCTCATGAGTAAAATAACGTAATTTATCTTACTTGCTAGCCTTGTAAAATCTATCATATTGCATGGACACCTAGCATAACATAGCTTTCTAGCCACTAGATCCATGTAGATCATGTGTAATTTAGCATAACACAACTTGCTAGTCATACGAGGGAACTATCATTCCTAATAGTTTCAATGGATGACATTTGGTATGTGAGAATAATTTTTAGATCAAGGTATCCTTACCTTACCAACTCAAATTATTTTTAGCATACTAACCTTGTATTTTATGGTTTTTATAAGAATATTGTGTTAGCAATATTATGTTGTTGATTATGTATTTTCCTTGTTTATTTTACATGTTTTTTATTATGTATTCCTTGTATGCAACATTTTTTCTTTATGTATGCTTTAGGTATTATTTTATGTGTACTTCATTGATTGGCCATTGGTTTTCTTGCATGTGTTATATCAGCTTCATGTTTTTCTTAACAATGTAGATTGATAACATCCCAAGTAAGGTGCTTACACACCCCTCAAATTTGTGTCATCTTATCTCATTAGCAGTTTGATAAAAGGATTTTCTCTTTTAGTGTGAGTATGAATGTAAGATCATAATATCACTAAAGTGGGGACTAAATTTAGCATCGTAAATTTTCAACATTGATAATTTTACACTACATAGACACCCTATTTTACCTACAACATTAATTATATTAATAGTTTATTAATTTTAGGGATAGATTATAAAAATATATTAAATTCCCTAACATTTTGATAAATTTGGGAAAAAAGCACCTTGTTAGGGGTGTGGGAACCCCTGACCTTAAGGGTTCCCAATTTTAAATTTAATGATTTGGTATCTATCTTTAGAGAAATAACAAGATGCCAAGTTAGTCTATATTCAAAAAAATTAATCGGGATGCATAAAATACAAGTTTTATTCTCATTTGAACATTAGAAAGAGAGGATGCAATTATGAATAAAGAGCTATTATGATGGATTTATTGTGAAGATGTATTGAGTTATCATCTACATGCCAACTACAAAAATAAAATAATTTAGAGCTAAGCCCTAAACAAGGAAAATAAAATTTGAAATTATACAATTGTAGTAACGGAAAAAGTATCCTTTTTCCTTACTTGGTTTGGGAATAATGAGCATTGAATTAAATTATTTTTTCCTTGGTCTAATGTTGTAATGTGTTGTACACATTCACATTATTCTAGGGTCCCTACTTAATTAAAATGTACTTAAATTGTACCTTGCTAAGGTGTTGTAAAGTGTTGTATCACACTTTCACACTTTTCTAGGGTTTATTTAATTAATGAAGCCTAATGGGCCCCTTTTAATGGAATGTACTTAATTTATACCTTATTTAGGTATTGTAAAGTGTTGTAACACACTTTCACACTTATCTAGGATTTCATCAATTAATGATGGTTAATTGAGTTTAATTGGCCCTTTAATTCAAATTGAAGCCCTCTTTTCAAGGATCTACCTCAATACCCAATAATGATATTGTATGACATTTAATTTGGAAAATCTAGTGTCCTGAAAAATGCTACTATAACCCATTTTCCTTAACTGGCGAATGATTCCTCTCCACATAAGACATCTTTTTCTTTACATTTTTGAGGTGGGTTTTTGATGTTATTTCACCTCCCTGAAGCTTGGTCCTTAAAATCGTGACACGACCCATTTTCCTTTAGTGGAAAATGGGTCCTCCTTGAGTAGGACACCCATTTTTGAATTTAACTGTGGAGAGATCCTTATGATTTTAATACCCAGATCTAAGGTCAGCTTGAATTATTTGAATTTCAAGGTTAATCTCTAAATTTAGTATAAATAAGGGGTTTTTTCACATAGTTTCATCCTAGACTTTCAAGAATTCATGCATTATAGCAAATGGGAGTTCACAAGAGTTTACAAGAGTAATTCAAAGGAATTTCAAGGAAGATTAACAAGATTTTATTGTAGCAATTCAAGATCATTTCATCATGTCAAGGGTTTAAAGCATTCATCCATGTTGTTGATCTAAGATTGTCAATGTAGCATTGAAGATTTACTTTCAAGCATTGTTACACATATAATTTGAGATCAAGATCTACATTATTCATGGCCACTTCATCTTAGTTTGCAGATTTATATTCCAAGACATCATCCAAGGTATCTACATTACATCATTTCATATTTCATGCTTCAAATTCCTTATTTCATCATTTGGTTGAATTACCTACAAGGGGTTTTACCTAGGAAAACCCCTATTTACTAACAATCAACAAGTTTTTCTTTCCTTGAGTGTGTGTTTACAGATTTACAGGTTGAAGATCAAGTGGAGAAGAATTTTAGAGCAAAGTTACAAAAGTTGTCAAGTTACAAAGTTGTCATTCATAGTGCAAGAAGATGGAATCAAGGCTACATAATTTGTTACAGGTTATTAGGAGCTGAAAACCTAGGAATTGGAAGTGCAGACATTGAAGTACAGAACCCAAAAGCCAGTTTTCCAAAACCCTAAAAGGACCCATTCACCACTAAAGGAAAATGAGTCCTTTGTAAGGTTTGAAGTAGTGGAAATCTAGGATCTAAGAGTGTAGAGTGAGAGGAATAAAACCTAGAAGCCAATTTTCAGAACCCTAACATGGACCCATTCACCACTAAAGGCGAATGAGTCCTCTGTGGCCTAAAAAAAACAAGTTTTCTACAAGGTACACATCATTTCAATCTCTCAAAACTCCCCATTTCATTTCCATAATAGTTAGGGTTAGTTTCTAATTGTTATTTGCATGTTTTGGCCCTCATAATTGAATATTTTAATAGGAGAAAGCATTAGTGGTTTATCATCTTATGGTGATAAACCCTACTTTTTCTATTAAACAACAATTATTTTATTTTTTTTGTCTTTTTCATTTTGATGAATAAATAATGCAAGTGCTTCATTTTGAAAATAAAATAAATGCAATATCTTAGAAGCCTTTATGTTTTGAATTAATTTTTAGATTTTTATGCTATGGAAAATTAGAAAATTGCAAGTGCAAGGTATGTCAGGTCTACCAAAAATGTTGGGTAGGGTGATCCCATAGTACTGGTTTACAATTTTTGGCCAAACAAGACATTGAACTGAATTTTTTTAACTAAATCTTCACTTTCAAGCACCTATTGCAGCTAAACCGTGAGGAATTTGAAGATGATGGAAACTAGTGATTTATGAAATTTTGTCTATAGATTCTAAATATATTTTTTTTTCAAAATTGTTGGAATTAGATTTCACTTCTTTTTCCATCTCCTTCAAAAACTAGTTTTTAATAGTAAACACCATTTTTGAAGAGTGGTGTTATTGGCTAACACAACTTTTTTTCTATCAAGGATAAAATTCTATATTTTTTGAATTTAGATTCATAACTATGATATCTAGTCCATGGAATCAATTTCATAGCATTTCATTGAACTTTTCTTCTTAATTAAGTTTCAAATTCAAACAAGTTACAATTTAGACATGATTTATTGGCTAAAATATAACTTTTTTTTTGTATGTATCAAAAATAAAAAATTGTTGGATCACAGACATCAATATCTAGTGCACTGATATTTTTCAATTTTTTTGATAATCTACTATTTTTCCACATGTGCAGAACAAAGAGCTTGATTTTTAGTGAAAAACTTACATTCAAAAGAAATAAAAAATAAATATAATAATCAAGGGTATATGTAGGATCATCATGGAAAATACAGGCCCATAAGTGGTGATAAAATTTAGAAAAATTAGAGTTAGGCAACTTGGCGTAAAATTTTGAATAAGTTATCTATATTATTTCAAAAATATGTAAGAATAGAATCTATAGCAAATTGAATGTAGTTTCTAAACTACTAGGTTTATTAAAAAAAAAACTATTTTGGAAAATTGAAAAAGAGTACTTAAATTTCTGTGGAAAAATAAGAAGCAGTGTCTTTCTCTGACCAATTCTAACCACAATAAAATGATAATAATTTTTGTAAAATTTTAGATATAAGTAGAGGACTCTGTGTCCTGATGTGATGCATATTTTTTTGTAATTTTTTCCAAGTAAATAATTAATTATGAATTTTTTATTACAAATTTTAAAAAATATAAAAACTCGTATGTCTGACCACCTTAACTTGGTAAAAAATCTATGAATTTTTTTTCTTCTTAATCCTATATATTATGTGAAGCATAGAATCTAATGCATGTTTTGGATTAAAAAAATGTGATACCATTTGAAAGCTATAGATTTTTCAATCACCTATCAATTAGACTTTAGTCGTAATTCAAATAGAAAATGAATAATAATTATTTATTAAATTCAAAGTAAAGCATAATCTATATTGGTGAAAATTTTAGAATCTCCTTTAAAAACCCTTTTCGTTTCATCAATTTTGGGTAAAAAAAAAAGTCGTCAGCCACATACGCTACACATACCCATCATATTGCCACTTTTTGGCCCATCATGATCCTACACATACCATCAAATTAAATTAATTAAAAATTATACTTTTTGGGAAGCTTATAATAAGGACTACATACTTACAAAAAATAATTTTTTATTAAATTCATTTGATCCTCCAAAAGGTAAATCAAAAGTGATTTTTTATTAGCATTTTGATAGGTGTAAAGGAGACTCCGTTATAGGTATGGTTTAAAACTAGCGGGATTCTATCCAAGGGGGTTTGATCAAAGGTGGTTTGATCAAACCCTCTTCAATTGGAATCCTTTAAATGGAACTTTTTAAGGCTTAAATCATTATATTTTCTAAAAATATGTGATTTTAGCAAAAATCAAGATCTCCCAAGAAGTGTAAACCACTATTGTGGAATCACCCAGTAGGAAAAGTGAACCTAGATCCAATTGAATAAGGTTATATCCTTTTCACTTCACAAAAAAAATAAACATAAATTGACTAGGGTTTAATGATTAGCTTGCTACCAGAATGAAGAGCCAATCTCATAGTGTTAATGTTTTTTTAGAGCTGTGTTTCAGTAAATTCTATGTGCGATTTGACAAGCCTATTGAACTTACAACCTGAGATCAAAAAAATGTAATTTAGCGAACAAAAAAAACATAAAGTAGTAGAACTAACCTAGATCTAAGATATCATAATAGCGAGGAACCTGTGACTAAATTTTGGGTTTAATTATTAAGGACAAGGGTGATGTAGGAGCATCTTGACAACATCATGCTTCCATGAATAAATTTTGAAATTTAATTCAATATTGGTGTTCAAAGGATGTAATAACGTCATTTGGGTCAATTTTCATGTTTTAAACATTAGGATGGCCATTTGAGTCTATTACATATGTCAAGTTTTGTAAAAATGTGAAAAGTTGATGTTCAAAAGTGTAAAATTGCAAAAAAAAACAAACAGAGCCAAACTTGAGCAGGCGAAAGGTCATTGGAAATTATTTAGAAGTTGTAGAGTCAGTTTGAAATGCCATTAAAAAGTCTATTGTACATTTGGTCAACTGTGGGTGATTGAAGTTTTGATTTTGAATAAAGAAAAGCTTTGTTTTTATGCATTTTCTACAGAAATTCATGGTTTCCAGGCATTGTACAGCCTTGTACGGACAAAAAAGTGTGTCAAAATGTTTGTGAGTGATAATATGCTCAATCACCTTCCATTCTAAGTTCATTTCATGAAATTTGGGGGAATCTAAAGAAAATTATTGAAGTTTTGTTGTAGATTGTCATAACCCTATCCTAGGGTAAACAATGACTTATAAATTTGTGTTTCTTCCTTTATATCCGGTGAAAACTCTTAATTCCTGGTGAAATTACTCCTTTAAGTTGTATGTAATTTCATATTCCAAACGTTATAGATTGAAATGATGAGTTTAGTGTGGTGAATAATTATTGCCCTAGTCTGTAAACAAGGTTTTATGAACAAAGATTGACGTTAGAGCCTAGGGTTTGGTAAAATACATAAGGAACTGAACTTTGGATGGTTTAAAAGGCTTGTGCAGGTCAAATAATGAATGTTTAAAGAGTTTTTTGTGGGAAATTGAATTTGGGAGTAGGAGAAAAATTAGATCCTTGTACCTCCAAGGACTAATTAGGCCTAATCTCAGACTAAGACAACAAGTTTTCAAAGATATGTTCCAAAGGACAAAATGTCCATTTTCAGATGTGTTTTACAAAAGAATAAAGGGGTTTTTACACATGATTATTTTTGGTTTTCAGTGTTTTTTTGTTGACAGTAAAGTTCTGATAGTCTCATTTGGAGACCTACAAGCATTGTACTCCACGTGTGAAGAAATTGCATTCAAAAGTGGTAATATGAGTTCTTAGGGTTTGTGAAGAGTCTCATTTTGTTGTTTCAACCTAAATGAAGATGTCTTAAGTGATGAATTAGTATTTTGTTCATTGAAAAGTAAGGTTGGGGTTTGCGATTAAGAGGTGTCATTGGCTCACATTTAAGATAGTTTGAAAGGAGTTTTATTTGCGACTAAACTATCATCTTTATGCTGGTTTGATGTTTGATAAAATATTTGGGACTCTAATTGTGGTGTTTATGAATCAAAGAGTGGCCATATGAATGAATTATACCTTGAAAATATGATTTGTCTTGTAAAATGGGTTGAATGAAACCTATTGTTGTGAAATATTCCTACAAGAAGTTGAGTTGGAATCCTTTGCTTGCATTAGTTTGGTATTAGAGCTCAACAAAAGATCTGGGCTAGAATTTTTTTTTGTTTTTGTGTTTGTCTTATGGTTGTGTGTGGGTTGAGAAGATAACATGGTTGCTGCCAAGAGAAGGCAGAGAAAGTTGAGAGAAGTTGAAGCAACAAGATACTTGGTTGAGAAGAGGAAAAGATGGAAGTTTTAAGGAGAAATTTGCAGGAAGAGGAAGAAAGGAAAAAGAGAAAGAGGCAAGAGAAATTTGACAAAGAGATAATATCATTGAAGCAAGAGATGAGAAGGTTGGATGTAGAGTTCCAAGAGTCTGTGATGAAGATAGAACAGGTGATTAAGCAGATGACAAGTTGGCACCTGAAGATTAAGAAAAGAGTTACATGGCCCATAAAGAAGATAGTCAAAAGAAGAAGGAAAATGAAGATTATAGAGCAAGAAGAGTTTCAAGATGCTGAAAAAGAATTCAAGGATGAAGAAGACAAAGAAGATAAGGTAGAGATAAATGACCTCATTTTATAGGAAGGAGATATTGAGTCGGTGTCAAGATTGGACAAAGAGATGATCAAAGATGAATTGGTCTTGGATATTTGCAAAGAGTTGAAGACAAATGGAGGTATTGTGATAGAGTTAATGTATCATATCTTTATTGTACTAATATTTTGGACAGGGAACAATTTGAATATCAAAGGATGAAGGGAAAAACAAGATACTGAGATGCATCAAAGCATAATGAATCTGATTTCAGTTGGCAAGCAAAATAGGAAGCTGATTTGCATGGACAAGTTCAAGCCTAAGGTGAAAATGAAGGTGTTTAGGAGAAGTTTCAAGGTGAATCAATGGAAAAGAATACAAAGAGTCCATATTTGTTGACAACTTCAAATTCAAGTGGACTTGAAATTCATTTGGTCGGGAGAATGATGCTGGAGCATCTTGACAACATCATGCTTCCATGAAGAAATTTTGAAATTTAATTCAATATTGGTGTTCCAAGGATGTAATAAGGTCATTTGGGTCAATTTTCACGTGTTAAAGTCATTAAGATGGTCATTTAAGTCTATTATGTCAAATTTTGTAAAAATTTGAAAAGTTGTCATTCAAAAATGTAAAATTGCAAAAAATGCAAAAAGACGCAAACTTGAGAAGGTGAAAGGTCATTTTTGGTTTATGTCATTGGAAAGTAGTTAGAAGTTATAGATTTGGTCTGAAATTCCTTTAAGAAGGCCATTGCACATTTGGTCAAGTGCGGGTGATTGAAGTTTTGATTTTGAATAAAGAAACCCTCTATTTTTATGCATTTTCTACAAAAAATCATGGTTTCTAGGAATTGTACGGCCTTGTACGGACATGAAAGTGTGTCAAAATGTTTGTGAGTGATAATATTCTCAATCACCTTCCATTATAAGTTTGTTTCATGCAATTTGGTGGAAAATAAAGAAAGTTATTGAAGTTTTGTTGTAGACTATCATAACCATTTCCTAGGGTAAACAATGACTTATAAATTTGTGTTTCTTCCTTCATATCCAATGAAAACTCTTAATTCTTGGTGAGGTTACTCCTTGTTGTATGTAATTTAATATTCCACATGTTATAGATCGAAAGGATGAGTTTAGTGTGGTGAATAATTATTGCCCTAGTTTGTAAATAGGGTTTTATGAACAAAGATTAAGGTTATAGCCTAAGGTTTGGTAAAATACATAAGGAACTAAACTTTGGATGGTTTAAAAGGCTTGTGTAGGTCAAATAATGAATGTTTGAAGAGTTTTTTGTGGGAAATTGAAATTGGGAGTAGGAGAACCAATAGACCCTTGTACCTCCAAGGCTTAATTAGGCCTAATCTCAGCCTGAGACAACAAGTTTTCAAACATATGTTCCAAAGGACCAAATGTCCATTTTGAGATGTGTTTTAGACAAGCATAAAGGGTTATTTACACATATGATTGTTTTTGGTTTTTATCATTTTTTTGTTGAGATTAAAGTTCTGACAGTCTCATTTGGAGACCTACAAGCATTGTACTCCATGTTTGAAGAAATTGCATTCAAAAGTGGTAATTTGAGTTCTCAGGGTTTGTGAAGAGTCTAATTTCATTGTTTCAACCTAAATGAAGATGTCTTAAGTGATGAATTAATATTTTGTGCCTTGAAGTGTAAGTTTTGGGTTTGTGGTTAAGAGGTGTCATTGGTTCACATTTAAGACAGTTTGAAAGGAGTGTTATTTAATTGGTGTTTTATTTGGGCCTAGACTGTAATCTTTATGCTGGTTTGAGGTTTGATAAAAGATTTGGCACTCTGATTGTGGTGTTGATGAATCAAACAATGGCCATATGAATGAATTATACCTTGAAAGGGGATTTGTCTTGTAAAATGGGCTGAGTGAAACCTATTGTTGTGAAATATTCCTATAAGAAGTTGAGTTGGAATCCTTTGCTTGCATCAAAGGGTGGAGTTCACCCTAGACTAGCTTTCTTGATTTCTAGATTTACAAATTTTGGATTATAGGTTACAATCTGCATTATAGGTTTTTCCAAACTGTCACTTGTTAAAATATTCATATCTAACCTACACACATAAAAAAATGGGAAAAGGTTGTGTTGTGTAGGTTCTTGCCTAATTAAAAACCTATGTTGGTATTTCTACCTCAACGTATAATGATTGATAATAATCACTTGACGGTGTGCCCAAGGATAGATAGAGGCGAAAACAATAATAATTCATTAAAATTGATAAATGAAAAATGATAATGTTACCTTGATGTGAAAACCCTTGAAGAAGAGATACCACACACAATTTGATTGATAGATTCCTTTATTGTTTGATAGATCTATAAAAAGCTAATTCACATTCATAATACATTACCATAACTAGCATGTAAAGGATAACTCAATACATCTTCATGATTTGGCATGATTGATGGGTAAAATCAAGAAGTTGGGTACACGAAGAGGGGAAGTTTCAACCAAAAAAAAACTCCCGCAAAAAACGTGTACGCGTTATTAAAAAAATGTGTATGCATTATGCTTTAGGTACCCGAGCCTAAAAAAATGTGTATGAACTAAAAAATGCGTGCGCGTTATAACGCATACGTATTATATAACACATACAATTTTTATAACACGTACAAATCATTTATTTAAAAATATAAATACCTTTTAGAAACACATACGCATTATAAAATGTGTAAGTGTTTTGTAACACAAAATAGGTACGCGTTTTAAAACGTGTACGCGTTTCTAAAAAGTATTTATTTTTTAAAATAATCAATAAAATAAAGAACACGTGTTTTGTAACAGGTGCGCATTTTTTAAAAATGCTTATGCATTTTTAAAATTTAGAATTCCCAACCCACATGCAACCTTGGTTTTAGTCTTGGGAAAGGCTTGGCAATCTGAGCCTTAGCCTTTGACCTGCAACTAAAAAACTAAGGCAGATTGAAGAAGAATGTCCAACTTTGGCAATATGGTTGATGGACATTTTTTCTGAATCAATCTATAAAATTAAAACCCATTAGAGAACACAATGTCTACTTTCCAAATATATAATTTTTATTAAGATTGGATTTATGTTTGCTATTTTTTAATTAATTTCTAAGCAAACTAGTCCTTAAACTTGAAATATTAGGCTTTTTTAGTTTTTTAATAACTTTTTTTTGGTTAAGTTTCTTGTTAAAAAAATGACATGGCATCAAACTTCAGACAATTCTCTACACAATGGAAAAAAAAAAGATTCAGAAAATGTTTAGTTTAGGTCCAATTATGTTGTCCATACACAATTTTTAAAAACAACAATTAAGGCCAATAAAAATTCAGTTAAAAAAATATTCAACAAAATAAATTCCACATCAATTTTCATGTTGTTAGATCTCTTTTCCCAAAAGGAATCAGCAAAATAATTTTATTTGGGTCAAAAAGTGGTGTTCGTACATGTGCTTGGTATGGTAAACAAAAGGGACTTTTAAAAAGTGGTTTTTATAGATCCCTATCAAAATTTAATTTTTATAATCTGGGTATTTGAATAATTTACATATTTGGAAACTAGATTCAAAATGATAAATTTCATATTACTGATTTTTTTCAAGATTCATTGTGTAAGTGCCTCAAAATTTCAGTCAAAGTGTGACAAGTTTTGATAAACAACAAAAACACTTCCACTTTTTGAGCTTTTTGTGTACCCAAATTCTTGCTTTTACCCTAATCATGATAGCTCCTTGAACATAAATTTCTTCATTCTTCTTGATGTCTTACAAAATTGAACTTGATTTATGGAAATGCTATAATAATACTACTAATTCTACCCCTGACTAACCTTGACTAATTTTAGGATCTTCAAATTTCCCTCCAAAATTGCTAAGTGAGCTTCTAGGTCTCATTAGGATTTCAAATGATAAAATGACTAGTATTATATGCAATTACTCTAATTTCTTGAAAATAAAATATTAATGGCTGACAAATGAAATTAGAAATTTAAATAATAAATTACTGTCACAGACATATTCAAATTTGGAGCAAAAGTGTTCATCTACGACACAATGTGCCCTAGACTAGATTCCTACTTTTTGGGATCAAAAGTGTTGAGGGAAAAATATTGAATGAATAATATGATTTCCCATGTTTTATTTTCAAGGAATGTTTATAAAATAGGTAATTAATGCATAATCATGTCTAAGCACCTATGGGGAGCTAAAGCTAGTGTGAAATTTTCAAGAGTGAGAATTTTTGATGCTACATATCTTTTTGTGATGAACTAAAGTCATGGTACTTATCTCATTCAAGGAGAATTAGATGCTTGATTGAAGGTCTTGCAAGTGGTAGTACTCACAAAACAAATGAGCATAAAACATGAAAAATATTACTCATCAATTGATGTATTGCTAATATGAATCTTGATTGATGATTTTTTTTGCTAATTATGTTGTTGACTACTCTTGACTTCTTTTTTAGGATGCACAATTTGAGTTCAAATTTCCTAGTTGTTTCAAATGGTGAAAAAGACTTGTATTTATGTGCAATTATTTATTTCCCATAAAATTAATTGTAAAGAGCCTACAAATGAATTTATATATTCAAATGTATAAATGCCAAAAAATAACATGCTTAAAATTGGTCCAAAATAGGCTGGTCAAGGGTGGTGGTGCCTTAGTCCATACCTATTTTGGGGATTTTGTGATCCTTAAATTAATAATTATTACTAACTCAATTATATCATATTTTCTTAGAAATGATAGTAAAATGGGGAAATTATGCACATAATTAGGTCCAAACACATAAGGGGGAGCTAGACCTAGTGTGAAATTGTTAAGGAAGATAATTTAGAACACTACCATAACTTGGCACTTTAATGTTTTTTTTTTTGACATTATTAATTTTCTTGATTTTATTTGTTGTTATAAATAAAACATAGCAATTCCACTCTATTATTTTTTATTTCTTATGGAATCAATATAGTAAGTTAAAAAAGTGATTCTGTAAAACAGAGATTCTATCTCTTATATTTCTAAAACCATATATAAAACCTAAGGCTACTTGAAAGATGAACTTATCAATTCCATCAAAATCCATTTATGTATGTCAAGGAAACCAAAAGAAAAAGAATGGTTTTGTAAAACTATGTAATCAAAATTATTCAACAAAGATAATTAAAGTTCATCCACATTCAACATGTGTGTTCTACCTCTAAACTAATATTCCTTCACAAGTAGAATGTTTATGATAATTGAATAGTTTTTCCCTATGACCAAGGGTCCAAGTGTAACTCCTATACATTGTATATAAGACAATAATTACTCTTACACACCTCTTATAGATTCCTAGATACATTGTCAAAGATGTTATTCATAGTCTACCTAATAATTCCCTATTCAATGAATTTTGGAAATAGTTATAAGGTCGACGAAATTTGATACAAAATGCCAAAAATGAAATCTCAAGATCCCATTCAAGTGAGGTTCAAATGAGTCATGGTTCATGTGAACTAGTTAAATGCATGGTGGACCCCATCCCGCCAAAAAATAAATTGAAAACCCCTTTTTAAAAGTGGGTTTGAATGAACCCCGGTTCGCTCAAACCCCTGGGAGTTCGTTGGAACCCCCCTTGGTTCGAGCGAACCCCTTACCTCCCTCGCTTTGAAAAAACCAGAATTTTTTCCCTTTGAAGCTCGGGTTGAGGATGAAAATGGAGGAGACTTCACAAACCCAACTGGAATCAGGTATTCTTCAGAATGAGCTATCCAATGACTATAATTTTAATATGTTTTGGTTTTATTATCTATTTGTCTTTTTAGTATTATTAAACATAGTTTTATCACCAAAAAGGAAGCTCTATGTTCTACACGTGGAAAAATAGATTATTATAAAAAAAAATGAAAAATATGAGTACACTAGATATTGAAGTCCTTGATCTAACAAGAAAAAAAAGAATTTCGATACATATAAAAAGAGTTACGCATTATACGGTCCGCCTATGTCTGAATTGTAATTGGCTTGACTTCAAAACTTGATTAAGGAAAAAATATTCAATAAAACACTATCTAACCAAGTGGAAGCACTAGATATCAGAGTTACAAATCTAAATTCAAAAGAATTATAATTTTATCCTTCATGGAAAAAAGTTATGCATTATACGGTGAGCGTCACTCCTTAAAAATGTTGTTTTTTGGAAAAAAAAATAGTTTTCGGGGGAGATGGAAAAAGAGGTGCAATCTGATTCCAAAAATTTTGAAAATAAATATTTATAATCTACAGAAAAAATATCATGAAACTCTAGTTTGTATCATCTTCAAATTCCTCACGGTTTAGCCGCTATAGGTGCCCAAAAGTGAAGATATAGTTAGAAAAAATTGTAAACCACTATTGTGGGATCACCCTTGACATAATATTAAAAGGTCCAAATAATTCAAAATAGTGGCCAAAAATAGAAAGAGTAGATATGCACATTATCACCTTGGTATTGAAGATCTCATGGGAAGCTATCTGGACTATATCAAGATTTTAATTAACTGAAAATAATGGTGAGTGAAGCTTAAAATATTGAAAGACTGAAGAAAGTGGGATAATCCATTGTAAGGTTCAAATAATTGAGAAAGATGACCGCAAAAAAGAGTGGACATGTATGCAGTATTATGATGGATTGAAATATCTCATGAGAAGCCATGGATTACATAGATCTTACTATAAACATAATAATTCAAGCCTAAAATATTGAAAGATTCAAGAAAGAGAGAATCCATTCCACCTCTCCAACAAAAAATATTTAACCAATTTAAATGTAATGAGGTGAAGAAGATAAATTACTTTAAAACATATTTTAAAAATAAATAAAATTTATATTTTCACACAAAAATATAAAAATATATTTCGAATCTTTTTAAACATCAAACAATTGAAAAATAAAAATAAAATTTTACCAATAAAATTTAAACAATTATTTTTTATTATTATAAAAAAGGTAATTTAAAATTCTTATTAATTATCTAAATAAAATGATTCAACATTAACAATGGAAAAAAATATTTATAAAACTATTTTATCATTGCTCCGACCATTTAGCATAGATATTAGAGACTCCATGTTGGGATGTGAAGACCAATGGTCTCATGACCGTTCGTATTCTCCCATCTCTTCATATCAAAGAGTTGTGTATAAATATATGTGTGCAGATCATGTACTTGATATCTGATAGCTGTTAATACAAGTTTTCCTTGCTTTGAGAGTGGACATAGCCAATCTTGGTGACCACTATCAATCGTGTTCTTTGTCTTGTCTATTTCTTTTTTCATTTTATGTTTTATCTGCTTGTTTAAAACTTACACTCCATTTCTACATTATGCTTTTTAGGAAGTGTTTACAAGATACGCCTGAGAATCTTGCCAATGTTGTATGACAATTATTTGTAAAATGATTGTATCTTCATCGCAAAGACATAGAATTTATCACCGACCACCCTACACAAATTGTATAGGGGGAAACCTATTTAACATAGTTCTGCTAGCCATTTCCCACATTCTTTGAAGGCTAGACTATTTAATGATTTCAATTGTAAAGAAATAGAAGATTAATAAATTTATAGAATATAAATATTGTGAAAGGTAATTTATTCAAAATATTGTGAAGTGGAAATTATACAAGAACTTTAATGATAAAGAAAAATAAATTGATAATTCTATATAATAGAAACAATGTATAGAAAATTCAAGTAAATAAAAAAAGAGAAATAAATAAACATTCAATATAGTAATCATCTTCACAGTAGTATAAATAATTAATCATTAACAATCTAAAAATTAAACTCTTATCTAATAAACACAATAAATAAATATTTGATAAAGTGTTAAAACTACTTTAAAACCATGGATGAGAACAACAACATGATAAAGCACCTTAATATTTTAAAAAAGCGTTCCAAATCTTAAGTGATAATGAAATATAAAAAATAATATTGAAGGAGAAACATGGGATAGATAGTAAATAAACAGTTGAAACTCAAATTTAGTTGATCAACATAGAGCTTCAGCTCTTTCCATTGAACAATCAAGAAACATAACATACTGAAGAGATGCATAGATCACTGGATAATAATAGCAAATACTAATAAAGATTTATACCAAATCTAAAATACATGACTTGCTAAAATAAGGTTGATGCTCTAACAAATATAACTGCACCTACAGAAGATAGAATTGTTTCTCTTACAAAGAAAACAAACTAAAAAAAGACTTGTTGCTACTATCAGCACACTCGAAACACATATATTTATTATATCATTAGTCTTCTAACATAAATAGAGGTGGGGGCGACCCCTTGGTGAAATGGTGGGGATTCTTGTCTGTAGTGCCAACAACTGAGGTTCAAACCTTATTATTAAACTTTTAGGGTGGGGCACCTCGCTCAATTGGCTAAAGCATCCTGTTGCAGGAAAGAGGTCATGAGGTCTAGTCTCCCCCCAAACTCATGCTATCAGAGGGTTGTCGCGCCAACACCACCGGTCATGTGAGAAAAATTTATCAGGCACACTGTAGTTTATAGTGAGCATTATTCAATATTGTCTACATATGGGCTCCTAACAAATAATAAATATGATGATAAGATACAGCTTATAATTCAAGGTGGAGGAGATAAGGATAAATAAGTCATAAATAAAAGTCTTCACATATTAAATGTTGCATTAACTGTGCCCTATATGATTCTTGGAGGATAAACATGTGAAAGCCATAAGTACGGTGGTTGTAATTAATTTGTTCAAAACTCCTTTTTAATCACAACTACCATCATTTAGGATGTCCAAATAGTTTCATAAACATTTAAAGATTTTTTTTTTTATTGAATCAAAGCATAAAAATTACATAAAGAATGGCAGTCATAAGTTGTTCAAAAGAAGTTACAAAACATTCAAAGTTTTTTTTTTCTAATGGTTTGGTGAAAATATCTACATATTGATCTTCGGACCTTCAATATTTAAAATATATATTTTTATTACTAATTAACTCTTTGATGAAGTGATATCTTGTGTCTATATGTTTACTCTTATAAAATACAAGATTTTTAGATAGGGAAATTATTGAATTGTTTTCATAGAAAATATTTGTTTCTTCTTCATGTATATGCCTCAAATATTTTAACACTCTTCGTATAAAAATTGTATTACATGTTGCTCCTATTGATGTTACATACTCTACCTCTACTGATAAAATATTGGCCATGGTTTGTTTCTTGGATGCCCATGATACTACATTTGTTCCAAAATGGAATTCATAGCCAGATATACTCTTCATATCATCAATGCTACTTGAAAAATTGTGGCTTGTGTACCCTATGAGTTTGAAGTCATCCAACCTTGAATACTAAATCAAAGATTTATAGTTCCACTCACATATCTTACAACTCTCTTTTCTGGTTTCCAATGAGAGTCTTTTGAAGACTCCATGAACCTTGAAATAAGACACACCATACATAATATCTAGCCTTGTGGTGGTCAAGTACATCAAATTTCCAGTGAATCTTTTATAGCACAATGACCCAACATTGATCCCGTGACTGCACAAATGGGTTTGTTTGGCTTCCCTTTGAATTTCAAGCCACAAAGGGCTTATTTCTAGTTCTACTCAGTGTAGTAGGATGGCTTGGGGGATTTATTTGTTGGCCCTTTCTTCTTCTCATTTTATCTAGGGTGTTCTTAGCTTCTGCGCTTCTCTAATTGGTGGCTCTCCTTTGGGGGTTATGCTAGCACAGTTGTGGTTTCCAAATGGCAGGTGGATTTCTTTGCCTATTTTCCTGGTTTGGAGACTGTTTTGGGATGTTGGCCCATTTGGTGGAGTTGTTATGGGATGTGTAGAAGTTGTTTTTTCCCTGACTGGGTGAGCTATTCATTTGTTTATCTGAGGGTTTTGACTGTCTCAGCTTCTTCTCTGTCTCATTGGCAGAAAAATGGACTCACTATATTTCTTCTCTCCTTGTACCCTAAATATTTTTTTATTTTCTGGGAGAGGATCTTTGGTTTGGAATGCCTTTGGAATCTCATTGGTTTGTGATTTTCCAATCTTTGGGGTATGATATCCTAGGTTTACTTCTTCTAACCTTTGGTTTTCATTGTGGTGAGGGATTTGTCATCCTTTTCCTTTGTCGTTCCATGGTGCTACTTTTTGTGCTTCATTTGGTGCATCTTTGGGTTACTCTAGCCTTTCCTATGGAGGTGGTCCTATCTTCTATTAAGGGGGAGATGGATGTGGCTAGCTATGACCTTCCTCCTATAGAG